>APFE031295060.1:0-108786 GCA_000404065.3 Pinus taeda
ACGCTAAACAAGACCACTTTCTACTTAACGAAAAATCCTTTTCTCTTTCAAGATGTCAAATGCACTCTTAAAACAAATATTGCGAAGGAGATTGCTAATATTTTCCTATCTAGTGAAAAGCATATAAAACTAATCTAATCAAAGCAAATCCAAGATCTATGCAATTTATGAAAAATCTCTCAAAAAGCAAAACGGAAATGAATCTAGCTTTTCCTTAATCAACTTTTAATCTAAGAAGTAAAAAGCTTACTATGATGATTCTTGGGGTGTTTTACTTGGAAATGATCGATCCAAGGATTAGTCTATGCAGAATCATGAACTAATCGAAACAAAACACAATCTCTTTTGTTCTTTTATAAAATGAAATTCGCAACTTTAAATGACAAGCTTATTGAAATTTTGCAAACGAGACAACACAAAGGTAGGTTGCTCACGAGGGAAGATTTCGCAACTGGCCCGACTCCTAAGAAGATCAACAAAACCAGAGAGATCTAAGGCTTTATGACTTCTAAACCCAAAGTCACTACAGAACCAATTATAAAAACCAAACCATAAGGCAAAAATCTCAAGGAATCTCACTAAAACTATCAATGCTATTGGAAAAAGTATAGGTGAAGCTTTCTGACAGTTAACAGAGGTTCTGGGCAGAAAAAACTAAGAAAAACAAATTCAAAAGGGAAAAACTGATTAAAAAGGGAAATTTTCTAAATTTTACCAGGGTACGCAGGCAGCCTGTTTAGCCAGGTGCGTGGCCGCTCTGTGTGCACAGGTACAGTGCGCACAAGTACGCACTGTGCCTAACTCAGAGGGTGCGTACTTCTTGTAAAATAAAGAAAAGCTAAGATCTAAACTGACCCTAAGCTAAGCCACCCAAAAACAAAGTTAAACAACCAAAAAACAAAATGAATCAGACTCTTTTCAGGTCAAAGTAATGATTCAAGGAAAAACAAGACCAACAATGGATTCCCCAGCGGAGTCGCCAATTTGTCACGCGGAATGAGTTATACTTGCGGACAAATCTAACCTTCCTAGGAGTCTAAGACTCTCTAATGACAAACAAACCAAATAAGAGTTATCCTTCTCTAGATACACATCATTTTTCAGAATTCAAATGTTCTCGATCTTACCTTAGGTCCAATGCTTGTTGTAGTAGTCCAGTCTTGTTGATCCGGATGAGCTCTTCCTTCACCTTCAGACCTGCGTTCACTAACAAGGCAAACAATTACATAGCATCTGAATATTCATTATAAAACAAAATATATCTATCATACTGACCAAGGAATGTACGAAATAATTCATTAACAAATCATTGAGAAGAATGGACTTATTTGTATTAAATAATCAAAGGAACCACTACAACCTGAGCCTTGGTGTTGTGCAAGCTCCTCCCAGGGTCCAGCAAGTGATTTCCTCTACTTTGACAAGCTCACCCACTCCCAATATGGCAACAAGGAAGGATAGTGATCTCTCCTCACAAGTTATAATGGAAGTCCTAATTCCAGCAGCATTTACCCTTTGGAATGTTCAGCTTTCCACCTCCCCTCTTCTGGCCCAAGGCCTGTATTTATAGTGTTCTAGAGGAAGTTATTCAGTTCCAACAGCAATGGGATACTCCCTCTTTTGGATGGGGTAGCTCCTCTCTTGATGGGATAAGTTCCTCTATCATAGGGATGCATGAACCATCTGGAGGCGCTCAATACACGTCAAACACTCTTCTAGAAAGCTCTAGAAGTGACACAAGTAACTTTTTTAAGATGAAACTTGCGCCTTTTGACCTTTACAGGGGTACGCACCCTAGCTTTAGTATACAGAGCGTATTACTACGCAGGTCTAATGTATATGGAGTGCGTACACGCAGGAAAGGTAGAGAGAACCTGCGTACCCAGAGATAAACATGTTTTTAAGTGACTTTCTCTCTCTTTGAGGTTTTGACATGAAGAGCAGAGGTATGGGGCTTGACAAAGAGGACAATGTGGCTATTGATGAGGCCACATACTGCAAATAGTCAGGGTGACAAAATTCAGTGTAACACGTATCATAAAAAAAATTAGTGTTTAGATGGAGTTGAGGGATCAGATTGGACTGGGCTTGTTTGAGTCACTTTTGGTGATGATTTCTTACCTGCGACTTTATCTTTAGATATCGAGCTTGCACTCTTCTGTTTAGAACTAGGTTGTGGACGATCGAGTTGATTTCTACTTCTGGTACTAACTGGTGATGCCTCTTGATCCTCTTCGTCTACAAGGATGAAGTCCCACATTCCTTGTACTTCTACAACTTCATCTTCATCAGTAGGTTCTTCTTTAGAAACTTCCTCTTCTTCTCCTTCAAATTCTTCATGTGTTATAGCATTGGGAGGCTTTGCATCAGTTGAGGGATTTTTTCTATAAGGCTTGTAGGGATTTTTTGAAGAAGTCTCTGCTACTTGTTTCTTAATGTCAACCATTTCATTAGACATGGTTTTTAACACTTTATGTAATCCTTCTAAATCAAATGGGTCTTTTGATTTCTTTTTCTTAGGATCATCTCTAAAAGTAACCTTCTTAGATTTTCTTTCATCGATAGCGTTTTTCTTTTCTAAAGCTAAGATACGTTTCTCTACCACTATCGCTTCCTTCATGTTTTCACCCAAGGTTGTCTTGGCAGCCCTATCAACGAAAATTTCCATATTTGATGGTAAAGCAGATATGTACCATTCACTTTGAACTTCTTCGCTAGGCTTGGAAGCAGTCGAAATTTTATTCAAAAGCTTGTTGAAACACGAGTTAATATCTTTGCCAGGTTCTCTTGATTCATTTTTTAGATTCGATAGATCATTGATCAATGTTGCTGTAGAACTATCATTGCTGAACTTAGTCAAGGATTGCTCTTGGAAAATGTCCCAACTAGTGATGGATCTTGATGGTAATGAGAAATACTAGGATCCGGCTACTCCTTGTAATTTGTAAGAAAAGGGTCGGACAACAACATCTTCATTAGTAACACCATTTAAATTTATCGATAACATAAAATTTTTTATGTGTTCTTCTGCTAGCATGCCTACTTCAGGATTAAACTTAGGCAGCCATTTTTTAGGATCGGCCAGCAATTGACTCAAGGGCGCAGGCATTGAGACTGCCCCTAGATTATTCCATGGGTTTTGGGCCATCATTGAATTACTAACAGGGGAAAGTGCAGGCGAAGTTGCTTGTGGAAGAGATGAGGATGTTAAAGCTCCATTACTCTGATGGACAACAATTTGAAGTGGAGGGGTGGATGGTTGACTTTGCAATGGGGAAGTTGGAATGGATGTTGATGATAAAAGAGTCTCACTATCAGACCCTTGAGGTGACCTCGTTGCTCTTTTCCTTTTAGGTAGAGGTAATTTGGTTGGTTCGATACCAAACATTTCACTTTACAATCTGGTTAAAGGATGAGAAGGATTGTATTGCAAAGTCAAACTACCTTGATATACTTCAGACTTTTGCGGTGATATGGAAAATCCTTGAAGTTTATCAATCAAAGATTCAACTTCAAGAGGTTCAATAGTAGTTTTCTCTAAAATGTTTGGGTTTGTGGTAGTGGTTGTTGTTTTCTCAACTTCTCGCTTAGGATTTAAAGATTTGGAATGCGATGGAGAAGCCAGGGGAGATGTTGAGGGCAATTTACTCTCAGAATGGTATTTAGATTTGTATTTACTAGCCATTCACAGTTCAGGGCCGTCCTTCTAGTGCTAAATATGTTGAAGCTCTGAAAATTGGGTCTACAACAAGGGGGATACCCACCCAGTCCGGACCTTGAAAGCAGCTCCTTCTCTATTTGGGATGGTGGGTCCGACTAAGGATAATGGGACTAGTTTCGCAATTTGTGTGTGTTGGTATGAATTGATATTTCCTTTTTCTAAAGATTTCTATGTAAAATGATTTTAATCTAAGTCTTATTTAAGACATGCAATTGTATTTTATTGAATGGAAATATCTAATTCTAAAACTAACCCAGGATTCAACTTTTTACTTATGCGATCTAAAGTAATTTCTAACAGAAATTAGTAATAAAGATCATTCAATCGCTACAAGAAAGGAATTCGATAAAAATGAATTGTTTTGTATAAGAAATTAGCTAAAACAATTATGAAAAACATATCACATAATAATTCATTCATACATTGAGCAAAAACAAAATAGTCATCACCGTACAAAGTGCCAAATGATAACACAAACATTCAAGATTTCATATATAAATAACTGAGCATAAAATATTACTTTGACACATAAGCAAAAATCATTAAGAGATAAAAGTACCATTGACAATAATTACTACTCATGAACGTCAACAATATAGATCTATCTCTTCCTAATTCAACATCTACTAAGAGTTCAAAGGTGCATTTTAGTAGTAGACATTAAACACAGATATCAATAAATCTTGTTCCATTTATTCATCAAAGCCTCCTCTGAGGGTGCAGAAGTGCATGTTCTGAGGAAATGTTTTTGACAAATTTTAGGACCCTTCTCTAAATGCATGAGAGGGGTTAAAATACTACTTCCTAAATACTAAAAATAGTTTATTACAAAAATATAGGAGGTTTAAATGACCATCCTCATCTCAGGAAAAAAATAAATCAAAACTAAAATTAAAACTGAATTTAGAATTAACTATCTATGTATCTGTTCTCTGAGATCGAAAGCATTCAGCATCAGCTTGAGGAGTGTCGGTTTGCTGACCTCTGATTTTAGTTGCCCTGCGAAAATAGAATTGGCAAGTGTTGATGCTATTTTCTTGGAAGAGTTTTTAAGGCATTTGTGAATCATGCATTGACTGTGTTGTTTAACCAAGTACTGCTAGTAAGTATCCCAATTTATCTTGGTTAACTTTTTGATGGACTCTGCCCTTTCCTCAGCTTTTTGTTTCTATCTTGTCTGCAGTTGCTATGCCTTTGGAGAAATCCTAGTGTGATCTCTAAAATGAGGGTTTCTCTGTGCAAATTTTCATTGACACAGTCAATGATGTTGTTTGCTACTGTAGTTGCTTCTTTTGTTGCCTGTTCTTCCTTCTGAATCTGTGTGTCCCATTTATGGAAAAGCATTTCTTTATGGGCTTCATTGATTCTGAGTGTGCTTGCTTTCTTTCTTTCTTCCGATTCCTGCCAAGTCAAATAATCAGAAATTCTCTTATCAATTAAATCATAATCATGTCGCAAGTTGACGACTTGACTGGTATTTTTATTGCTTATCTCACAATGGGAATTCCATTACGATATTATTTAGCATAATGTCTCTTGCTGTTGCAAGAGTTGGTATTTTAAGGCAAGGGCTTCTGAGACAAACTCTGTAAGCTTGGGATCATCTCTGTGCATTTCAAGCATAACTTGCAACTGATTTTCTTTTTCGACCAAATTGTTCTCATATCCCAGCTGCATCTATTGAAAATATTGTTGTAGATTTTCTAACTTTTCCTCTACATCTCAGTCGACATTGGCTTGCTATAGATGTTGCTGCAAAATTTGGATTTGTTCCTCTCTGTCCTTAAGTAATTTCTATACCTCAGATGCTTTATCAATGGTAGCAGAAGCATAGGCTCTTGCGATCTGAGATAACTTAGTCAGATTTTTAGTAAGGTCAGTGGTAGGGTCTTGCCAAAGGACATCTAGCTGCTCTGCCTTAGGTGAGAGCAAGCTGTAGAGTTTCCTTTTCTTTCTTTGCATTCTTACCACTGCCTTATGTTGCGAACTATAGAATACATCTAGAGGAGTAATTTTCTCTATTTTGAGCATGATTTCAGATGATGGGGTAATGGGAATATGCTCAATTTTTGGAGCATTGCTGACTGTTTCCACGATCATATCTGTCATTGTCTATAATGTACCCTCAGGTGTCTTCATGTTCTGCTCCTCAGTATTAATCAATTCATTGAATGTTTCCCACTCTTTATCCAGCTCAGTTCTTACTAGCTTTGGTGGTTGGATGATGGGAGGGAAAACCTTTACCTGTGATGTATTCAAGACCTGTTGCTCTAGGCGTCCTTTGGATTGGGCAGTGTCTCTAATTTACCCTTCACTTTTGTTATTGTTGTTCTTGGGTTGTTTAGAGCGTTCTGGTGATTATTTTCCAGACTTAGACCTAGACTTGTCTGTACCTGAGCTTCCACTTAAACTGATACTAGGAGTAATCTCCCTTATTGGTTCCAAATGTAACTTATCCAAGGGGATGTTAGCTAATCTCCTTTCTCTATACAATTTGAATTCTTGGAATTCTGCTGGGGGAAACTGAATTTGAGCCATGTGCAAAACTTCTTTCAGTGTGATTTTATGTTGGAAGGCATCATCAGAAAGATCATCTTCTTTGGAAAATACTTTTATCTTTACAAAAATAGTGAAATTCTTAATGACATCAAAAGGGTAAAATTGTTTTCCTAGAAGCTTGAATAGTCGTAGACACAACATATTGTCTACTTCTTTGAATGCATGACCTAAATCAAATAATGAAAAGGCTCCACAGGCCACAAGAAATTATGGCCAAATGGCCTTTGTCTTATCTTTCAACTCTTTGCTCATTCCTCCTACCCTACAGGCCTGGTAAGCAATCTCTTGAGCCAATAAATTATTAGAACATATAAGGGTAGGAAACGAGGGGAATCAATGCTCCCAAATACTTTGACATAGGTGAAAAATTCTTCCCCAAACCATCTTGTGACAGGGAGAATGTCAAATTCCGCTTCGGGGAAAAATCTTGGGGCGTCCCTATTATACAACTTTCTATACAGAGGCAACATAACTCCATGGCAAATTTTGTAAAAATACGGGATAAACTTGGAATCCCACAATTCCTTATAATAAATGTGAATGGGCAATGGATTATGTGTAGTCCATTTCCAACCCGTTAAATGAAATTTGGAAACATAACGGATTGCATCCATAACATAAGGAACTAAATAGAAAGGAGGATAAATCCTCTCAGTAGTAGTTCTTTTGGAATGGTAGTTCCAAATAGCCAAAGCTAAATTATTAGATAATATCTGAGCCCAATCCATAATAGTGGCATTAGTGGCTGCATCTAATAGGGGTAGCCACTCAAATGAAAACTTGTTGACATTGGGCTTTCCAAATAGTCTACATAGCATAGCAGCAGAAAAGCAATATGGGAAGGAGAGGGAACTAGTACTATACATACCGTGTTTGTCCTTTTTCAATGGTTCTTCCCTCGCTGACCAGATCTTGGTACACTCCACCAAATCTTCGTTTTATTTGGTAAACTTCTCTATGAACTGCTTGTTGTAGGTTGCCTGCGGTTCTGGTAGATGATACATAAGCCTTAAATCTTGTGGAGTGAATGCCCCAATGAGGTCTTGGCCTCGAGACTTGAATTGTCTATCTGTTATATCGGCATTGTCCAATACCCACTTAACAATGTCTGTGTATGGAAGAATCTTAGGTCTTGCCACTATTCGATGAAGGAATGAACATGCAAGTTTAGTGATTGATGCCTCAGATGACCCATGTGAGTCTGTTGTTGTTTCAAACTCCATAACTCTTGGTTTTTCTTCTTCGAGTAGACTCTACATGCCCTCCTAGGTAGTTATGCTAGCATCTATGTTGCAGGTAGTATCTATGTATAAGGGTGTCATCTCTTTGTCCTCAACAACCAGAGATTTTCCCCTCTTTCCCCTTACGTTCTGCACACTACTGTGTATATTATTTTGCTTGGTGCTCCTACAAATTTACAAGTAAGGAAAGATTAATGATAAGAGATAAGGTGACAAGAAAGCTCTTTAATTCTGAAATCATATCAAATATACCACCCTACGTGAAATAACCTTTTGATCAGATCTAAATCTTATCTCATAAATGACCATCAACTAACCACTAAATTGAAATTAATGCCCATAACTTGGTATTGGATTACGAGAAATGCTTTATTCGATTATGAGCCTTGCAGATCTGTCATAAAGCGATTTTGCGATTTGCTTCGCAATATCGTAGATCACAATATCACTAATCTGTTTTGTTAACAATCATTTATTTTGTTAGGTGGCTGAAAGATGTGATTTGCGAGATGCTTTATCACATATCACCGGATCAGCATATTTTACCTTAGGTGATACTTGCGGTGTATGAAATTTGCGATGTGCGATGAGTCTTTAAGGCATGCGATCTCACATCGCATTTTCACAATTTCGAAAGCTTGTTTATATGATGTTTCTCCATTACCCTTTGTATTAAGAGAATGATTTTATTCAAAACTTATCATAAAACTTCAGTTTTTTAGGTTTTACGGGTATTTTCATAAGTTTATGATAGCATGTTTTATTCAAAGGGGAAGATAGTGCTAGTTTTTATTTTTTAGAAGGGTCCCCATTTATTTAGCTTTATTACTAAAACTAAATAAAAAGGGGGGTTTTTGGTGGCCACAACAGGATCTCAACCAAGATGACTAGATCAGGAAAATGATATTAGGCTAGGTATAGTAGCACAATGTTTGATTTTATTTTTGAAGGGGTTTTGCTAGATCAAGAGGAATTGGACAGTTAGGGCTAGGGAATTAGGTCAAAATTGCAGGGCATTCAATGGGGCAAGGTAGGCATAAGGCTTAGTACTCTAGGTCTTAATGGGTGAGGTGTTTTAAGACTGGTGAGAAGCTAGGAAGAGCATGTGATTACCATGGATCCTTCCTAAACTGTAGAAAATACATAATGGTGAATATTTCCCCAAAGAAGAGCAGTGATGTTATGAATTCTGCCTATCAACTTGAAAACATTCACTTAGAAGCACTGACATGATTAATTAAGTACACAAAACATATTAACATATAATCACAAGAGAATAAATTGAATTGAACTCCATACCACATGGATCCCAAAGGAATAGCTGCAATTTTTATCAATCTCTTGCTAAACTGTTACAAATGATGTACAATCAAGGCATAAGCATAGAATTGAGTCCAACCATTTACAATGAGAAATAATAAGAAGATATAGGCTTTGTTTCAACCTCCTCCAATCCTCTGGGGTCAAATCCCTAAGATGAGGAGCTAATCTAACCAACTCTGAACAAGAAACTGGAATATAGGCATCTTAAAAACTTTCCTCTAAAAGTGAAAAAACTTATTCATTTAAGCTCAAATTGACATTTAATCTAATGAATCTACCCTCTACTACTAATTATCCATCATATTTACAAGCCAAGTCACCATTTACATCAGTAAAACATCCTCCATGAGAGAAAATCCATGAACACAGCCAAAACATAGAAAAATAACCATCATGTGCAATATTTGCCCTACGCGCAGAGCCACTGGCCCAATGCGAGTGCCACTTATAGGTCCCTTTTGGAAGCCTTCCTGGCATCCAAATTGAGCTTTTGATAGTTCATTGAAGAGATATTCAAGTGTACTTTATAGAACACCTGGAATTTGGTCACTTGAGCCTCATTTGACCCCTCAAATGTTGATTCTCCCAAGACTACTTTTGTGTCTACAAAAGGTGGCAGAAAGGTCATTTTTAGGGTGTTTTCTTGACATTTTGGTGGACCAATTCTGCCCCAAGAACTTAGAAAATATATAGGGTGCATGTACTCATCACTCTGAATCCAAAAATGTAAGCCATTTGTGCATTGGGTGCCCCTAATCGCCAGTGGTGTTGTGCGTTGAGCTAGATTGTCTGTGTGTGCAATTTCTAAAATTTGCAAAAAGCAAAATCTCCTCCAAACTTGACCAAAATTGGTCAGTAGCACCACCATAAAGCATCTTGATGAGCCAAGGAAGCTTCAGTAAGCAACCTAAGCCTATCCTCCTCTTTTTTACCCTTTTGATCCAGCCTTAGCCCAACGTCCATCTTTTTTATCATCATCTTGCAAATTTTGTTTTTTGTCCAGTAATGGTAGGCCATGTGCCTGATCATCTGGTTGCCCCTATTGGCCTTCTACAACAACTTCTCTAGGTGAAAATTGACTCTTTCAAGCCAAATATCTCTATCACCCTTAATTTATTTCGTAATCGGAGTCAAAGTGACAGGTGCCTCTTCCTCTTGCATTGTTGACCTACCCTTGTCACCTTGTCTTTTTATCTTGAGAAGTTCCATATCCATGAGGACCTACTTGTCACTTAGTTGCTTGTTCTCTTGTTCCAGATATGTGATGACATACTTGGCTCTATCCAAATTGTCCATGAATTCTTGGACTTGAGCCTCCTTTTCCTATATGATGATATCCTTTAGTGTTGCTTCATCCCGAGCCTCTAACTCAATTGTTTCCATGCCATGATGAGTATAATGCTGCTATGGTTTATCATGCTATGTCAAATCAAAGTCTTTGTCTTCCTCCTCATCATCAAAACTTTCCTCCATCATCTTTTCCTTCCCTTTGTGCAGCTGCTACACCTGTACCTGTTGTGTTGATGAAGAAGGCAAAGCCCCTTCCACATCCTATGGAGCAAAAAGTTTCCTATGAGTAGATGAAGAAGGCAAAGTCCCTTCCACATCCCGTGGAGGAAACACTTGCCTATCAGCTGCAAACAATCTCCTTGTGCCCCTCTGATATGTCATGTAGGTCTTGGGCACCTCAGTAGCTCTAGTCTCTTTGTCCTTCTCATCTATCTTCACCTGAGCACTGCTAGAAGGTCCTCTTGATTCTTGAAACACTAATGGAGGAATTTGAGGAACCCTGAAGATATCATGAGCAATAAATATCTCCCAGGAGGTGTTTAGGAGGCTAAGATGATGAAGCACAATCATCTTGATCAGGGAATAATGATAAAGACTACTCATGTGCTGAGGGTATAGCCTTTTCTGTACAAAGTGGGCCATTTTCTCAATATTAATGAACAAGAAATAAGTGAGGTTTAACATCCTCACCCTGGTAAAATGCATGAGAAGCCTGATGTGATAGGTGTACAGTCTGGAAAATCTGCCCTCACAAGTGAAATATTTCATGATGATTTTCATCATGGGGACATACTTGTCTTCAAGAAATCTAAAAGGAAAAAGTCTTTTCACCTCATTTCTATACCAGGGTTTTATATAAGGCCCATAATAGTGTTCATCCATGTCCTGTGCCTTGTACCACTTCTCCCCTACATTTGGAATCCTGGTTGCATCCATAATAATAGAAGGTGAAACTATAAATGTCACCCCAGCAAGAGTCACCTTGTTGTCCTAAAGATGGGCTATAAAAATACTGGTGGGCTCAGGGTGGTTTTGAACTCTCTCTACCTACTCACAGAACTATAGTACCCTAGATGTCTGAAACAAGTGACAACCAACTGAGAGGCCTACAATTCTCTAAGGTTTGATGGCTCTTCCCTGATAATTCTGCCTTCCTTTTGTGGTTTTCTCTGATGTCGAAGTTTATCTGTCGAACTGTCATTGTGGGTGTTTTCCTCCTCCTCATAGTCTCTATCTTCTCTGTCCATGTTTTGCAAAGTTTGAGGCTATTCAATCCTAGAAAAGGGATGAAGGGAATGATTAGGAGTGGTTTAGGAGTGAAGGAATGGGAAATGACCTTGTGAGGTATTTTGGCGGGCTAGAAAATGAAGGGGAGGGTATGAATCATGAAAATGGGGGAGAGTGGATTAGATCATTTTTTGAAACATAACTTGTGGGATGAAGGATGAAGGGGTATAGAATGTTATGGAGTGATATAAGGAAGGGGTTTAGGGTTTTAGTGACAGGTGGTAGGAAAAATAGAGGGGATTAGTGTTTCTAGAATGTAATTGAGGGAGAAACTAGGGTTTCACATTTGTCATGGTAAATTCCTTCAAATACTTCAATTGCAACTTCAATGATGAGGTATAGCGAGGGAACTTACTTGTTTGAGAGATGAGAGGGTTCTTTTGGAAGTTTTTATGAAGTTTGGAGGCTTTCTGGTCTTTGTTGCTCAACGCACAATTCTTGCTATAGACGTGCAGTGTAATTTTGCATTGTTGAAACCTCCCTACGTGCAGCACTCAGCTCAGACATGCAACACCACCCCCTGAATGCATAGCACCACCTCCACTGCCTGAAACGCATAGCACCTACCTCCAAAAGCGTAGCACCACTTCTCCTTGGCCCAAAACTCACTCAACCTCTCCTCTTTTCCTCACTTTTTGACTCCTTCTTTGCCAAATGATAATGATGAACTTGAAAATGAAACGTGACACCGTATATAGGAGTAGATTTTGATTTTTCACTAGAAAATACCACTTTCTAATGTTTCTTCACCTTTTCCAAATGTTTGTTTTAATGCCTTTTCTTCTTTTTTCCTTTTCAAGTGAACGATGCTTAATTTGAAATGATTTTTGCAATGTTTCTTTGTCTTGTAGCAAGGAGAGATGCATAGGTGCAGCTGGAATAATTTATTACATAAAGTGACTTAAAATTACATAAAAAATACAAATTAACTTGAAATACTCTGTTTTCACCTCAAAAACATGTTTTTTGAGGTGAAAATTACATTAGTTAAAAGGATAATTATATAGTGACTATGCCTTACTAGCCATCAATCTTGATTTATTTATCATCCTCATACACTCACTGCCCTTTATTTACACCTTTAAATCATGATCTTGACCTTGGAAATGAAACCCTAAGACCTAATGAAAACATGCCCTATGACCTAATGAAAACATGATTGCATTTTGACCATGAAACCATGACTGAAGACAACCTGAAGATGGGTCAGCAAGTATACTTTTTGAGGGAGAAATTATATTTTCTGAAGAGAATACAACCATCAGTGGATCAGTGTGACATGACCTAATGAAATGATGTAAAAATTTCAGTATGGGACCCTTAAAATGAAAATGTAGAGAGAAAATTTGATCCCTGATGGAAGTATGCAAATACTGACACTAAAATTGGCCTTATTGGGGATGGAAGCTGCTTGGAGGTGTCAAGAAAATCATAGACCAAGTGCCTAGCTGATTGGGGAAATACTGTCAAACAAACAAAAGACTAAAATAAGAAAAACCCCATTTTGTTTACAATTTTTAAAGAAAAATGACTCAATACACACTAAAAACTGACTCACAACCAACTCTAAAACTTGACTACAAAGAAAATCAACAAAACTTGACACAAACCATTCAACATTTATAGCCTTCACTTCGGGCTTCAAGATCAGATGATAGTGTACTTGAAATCTTGCAAGGAAAAGCGAACCAGCATATACAATGACAGTGAAACAACTTCAGGGAACAACGTCAAAACTAGTAGTGTTTCAGGAGCTTGCCATTCACTCGTCCTCCTGAGCACTCTTGACCATCCATTTCCTTTAAAAAAAATGAATTATGTCCTCGATAGGCTGAGATCTTATATGGTCCTTTCCATAGATTGTCAAACTTACCATGCTTTCCTTTTTCTTCATTTCGTGCATCCCATTGCAGCATTGCATCTCCTAGCTGAAACTTTTTTGCCTTGGTTTTACAGTCATAAATTTTCTTTATCTTCTCTTGCAACGAGAAAGTATTCTGGGAAACCTATTCCCTTGTTTATAGAAGGTGAATCATTTGAATAATTCCGCACTGAATATCATCCTCTTTGCTGCCAGCTTCCTTTAATAATCTCATGACCGAGACTACAAGTGATGTAGAAAATATTGTATCAATACCATAAACCAACTCAAAAGGTGACATACCTATTCATTTCTTGTTGCTCACTATGTCGGCCGACAAGGCATTAACAAGCTTTCGATTCCAATTCTTCTTGTTTGCCTCCAACATTTTCTTGATAGCGTTCACCAAGGATTTATTTGATGGCTCAGCTAATCCATTGCCCTGCGGGTAGTATATCGTTGAGTAACCCAATGTAATATTATACTTGTTGCAAAACTCGACCATCCTCTTTGACTTAAATTCTGCTGCATTATCTGTTATAATCTTGTGAGGGCAACCAAAATGATACAAGATATTAGATTCTAAAAACTAGATAATTATCATGTCCATGGCTTGCCTTGTAAGAATGGCCTCAATCCATTTGGTGAAGTAATCGGTAGCTGTCAAAATCCATCTGTGTTGTGCTAATGATGTAGGATGGATTTCTCCGATGAAATCAAGTCCCCACTATTGGAAAGGTGCATTTATTTCAACTGGCTTCAGAGGAAGAGGAAGTAACTTCCTTTTTCCCTTAAAAACTTGGCATTCATGGCAGCTCATAACTATCTTATATAAATATGAAAACCAAGTTGGCCAATAATATCCTACTCTCAACACTTTGTTAGCTGTTGTTTTCCGAAAAAAATGACCACCACAATCACATCTATGAAAATCGTTCATTACTTTCTAAGCTTCAACTTCAACCAAACAATTAAGAAGAACTCCTCCCAGATCTTTCCAATAGAGAGCACTATTTAAAATGCAGAATTTTGCAGACTTTAGTTTTAGTGATCTACCTTTACTTCTTGACATTCCAGGAGGTGGTGGAAGATGTTGAAGAACATAAAATATATCAGAATACCAAGGTGATTTGAGAAACATTTCTGATACTTGAATGAGAGAGCCACCATCTTCATCATCTGACATTGCTGCAATGAGATTTATGTCTAGAGCATGCAAATTTGATTCAGACATCAGTTTTGCTAAGCCTTGTCCTTTGATCAGTTTGGTAGGCTTAATCTGAAGATCATACTCCAACATTACTACTATCTACTTACCTCTTCTTCCCTCCGGAATAGTTTGCATAAGAACATCCTTGACAACTACGTTAGGAACATATGCCATGGTATGTGAATGAAAAATGTATACTCTGAAATCCTTCAAGGCTTTAATAATATCTAGAGCTTGTTTTTCAATGATATTGTAATGCAGGTTAGCATCTCTAATAGTTCTATTGAAAAAACAATGGTTCGCTCCTCTTGATCCCTCTTTTGCATCAACCCCACAACCATAGTGTGCTCAGACGCAAATGAAAATATAATAAAATCATGAGTATAATCAGGATTGATCAAGACTGGGGCTGTGGTCAAAGAAAAAATTACCAAATTGAATGATTTCATGGCATCCTCGGTCCATTTCACAATACTCTCCCTTTTCAGCATATTAGTTAATTCACATAAATTCTCAGCCAAATTTGGTATAAATCTGCGTAAGAAATTCATCTTACCATTGAAATCCTAAATCTCATTTTTGTTGCGGAGAAAGTCTATTTGCTGGATTTCCTCCACCCTTGAAGGATCAATGCAAATTCCATCTTTAGAAGTTATATGACCAAGGAGTTTACCTTCGTCCATGGCAAAAAGACTCTTTCTTGGGTTTAGAGAAATCCCAAACTTCCTAAATTTCTAAAAGACAATCCTTAAGTAGTGCAAATGCTCATCATCAGAACCAGAAAATACCATCAAATCATCTAAATAGAGTACAAAGAAAACATCCTTCTCATTAGCAAAAGCTATGTCCATCGGCCGCGGAAAAGTGGCTTCGACATTGTTCAACCCAAATGGCATTTTGGCATACTGAAAAGTTCCCCATGGTGTTGTGAAGGCAGTTTTGTCTTGGTCTCTTTCACGCACCAAGATCTAATTATAGCCCCAGTAGCCATCTAGTAGTGACATACGCGATGCTCCAACTACTCTATGCAAAATATGGTCCATCTTAGGAAGAGGGTAATTATACTTTAAGGACACTTTGTTGAGGTTCCAGAAATCTATGCACAACCTTATTTCTCCAGTATTCTTTCATACTGGGACCAAATTTTAAATCCAATCAGAAAATCTAATTGGAACAATGGTGCTAGCTTTAAATAATCTATTTACATCTTTCTCGATGGATGGCAACAACTTTGGATTGATTCTTATAAACTTTTGTCTAAAAGGTTTTTTATCCTGCTTGATAGGAATAGTATGCTGGATGATATTCTTGTCATACACTTTTAAATCTGAATAATCCCATGCAAAAACATCAGAAAATTCAAAAAGTAACTTAACATACATAGCCTTTACTTCAGGAGACAAGTTTTTTGATAACTTTACAAGCTTGGGCTCATTAGCTATTCCAAGATTTACATCTTCAACTCCTTTGTCTGTAGGAAACAAGGTCAGTTTTCTCACCACATCATCCTGATCAAAGATCTCTTCTAAAGGTATGAGACCTCTAGGAATAATATTATCATTTAGCTGTAAAACCTCCAACTGATTTACCTCAATATCTTGTTCATCGGAATCACAAACATCATCAATCAAAGCATTCTTAAACTTTCCTTCATTCTGCAAAAAGGAATTAATTCCATTGTCATCCCAAAAAACTTGCCAATACCTAAAATTATCAGGAACATAAGGCCTATGTTTGACATGAATTTCAAATTTCTTGCTAGAATTCATTGGAATTTTCAAATTTATGGCTACAGTGGCTAGTGAATATGCAATTATGTTCTGAGTCCGGGGTACCATTGACAAGGTATATTCCAGAAACATCTTCAAAATATCCATAATTGCATTTCTGTAGGCTCTCATCCATGGATGTTTTGCTTGATATTATCCTTTTACTTGTTTAATCACTAGCTCTAAATCACCATAAACATAAATTCTTTTTGTGTCTAGTTTCTTCAAAATTTTCAGACCTGTAATCAGTGCCTGATACTTCGCTTCATTGTTAGAGAAATCAAAATCTAACTTGTAGGAACATACTCTAACATTACTTGGGACCTTGGAAGGCTGGAAAGCAGGGCTTCGTATCGAAATTCTAATACCAACACTGTCTTTACCCACAACACCATCAAAGTCCATGCTCCAAAGGCCAGCTTCATCTTCTAGATGCTGGAATTCTGCTTCTTCCTCAACCTTACCTTCACAAATTACTTCTTTTTTCTACTCTTCACTGATCTTTTGCTGTTGTGTAAGCTACTCAAAAGAAATTGCTACTTTTTTTTCTTCATTAAGAACTGCTCTAAAAATCCCAGAAATTTCTGGTACATCATCTACTTCTACAAGCTCAATATCTACATCATTCAATCCTTAATTAGAGTACAAAACAAAGGACTCTAAATCAGTATGTACTACATTTATCGGATGATTCACAGGCTTCTGTTTACTAGTGATCCTATACTTCATTTTCTTTTCCCAGTACAACTTCCTCAATTGACCGAAAATAGGGATTTTAGCATAAGAGAAGTAAATTCATAAAGTGCCTTTGAGTTTAGCTCCCCACAATCTAGATAAGAGCATACCAAATCGAGGCGGTATATCAACAACTACCACATCCATCAAGACATTTTTGGCTAGGATTTGATCTAAAGAAACCACCAAATCTTTGATGAGACCAATGAAATGAACTCCACTAGAGTCAAATGAGTATAAATCATAAAATTTTTGGGTGATATCCAGGGCCAACTTTTCCATAATAGCTTTGGGCATCAAATTATGGGAAGCCCTAGAATATAACATAGCATTATCAAGAATATACTCATACAGCCTAAGACTCAGATAAAAGGGAGGGAATTTGCTATCTTCAGGCTAACCTTCTATGGCTAGACCAAAAATGAGTTCAAGATGATCATCCTCGACATTCACCATGTCATACAAAGGATCTATTTGCAATTCTAGATACATGGTGTTTATAATTGCTATTCTTAACAAGCTTAGTCAAAGGAATGGACACTTTTAATTTAGCAATTTCACTTTCTAAATTAAAGGATGAAACTTTTTCTACCTCTTTGACACCAATGTCCTTCTTATCTGTTTGCTCTTTCATTGCACTATCTTTTTGCTAATTGTTCTTCTCGTTTGAAGCAGTACTTGTTGATCGTATCTTGTCAAAACCACATCATTTGCTAAGATATAATCCTCATCCCTTTGAATGTCTAGAACTTTTGTGTATTCTTCATATTTGGTCAGAAATATAGGCATACCATCAGTAGTGAAAAAGTGATTTGTTTTAACTACTGGATCTTCCTCATCTTCTTCTTCCATTCCTTGAACATAACTCTATTGTAAGGGAGTTCTGATCTGTTGTTGTTTTGCTGGTTGATCTGGTGCTTTTTGTTCTCTTTGCTTGATTCAGAATTGGGGTTGTTTGTGTCCTCTAAAATTTGGATTCCAGATTTTAGGTTCAGGTCTATCTGTGATGGATAACTAGTCAACGATCCTTTCAACTATTTGAATAAATGTATCCATCTTTACACATGAAGTAGATGCTTCTTCTTTCATGGTCACTCTTTTCTCATATCTCATTCTTGCTCTTTTGGCCAACAAGTTTGCTTCTACACTCATGCATTCTTTCACATGTCTTCTAGTGTTGTAGGATCACGTTCCCACAACTGATATGCCATATCAGTATCGAAACCATCCAGAAACGTTAGCAAATCCAATCCCTCTGGTGGTTTAATGTTTGCAGGAATAGCATTGTATACTACATTAAACCTCACACAATAGTCTTGCACACTCTCGCCAACATTTCTTTTGATGTTCTCATACTGAAACAAAATCTGAAGTGGATTCTTCTTCACCTCCCATTGATCCAGGAACTGCCTATGGAGGATTGGTAAAGTGGTGATAGATGTTTCTGGTAAAGCTTCGAACCATTTCCGAACTTCACCTCCAAAGATTTGTACAAACAATCTCATCGTCACATATTCAATTTCTACTTCATGGAGGTCAAAGAAATCATTCATTTTATCTACACGTTGCTGAGATATAATGGTTTGAGTGGCATCAAATAAAGGTATTTTGGTTTGATAATCAGTGGGCATGGCAGCAAGATTCTAAGGTAAAACAAGGGGTGCATACCGGGCAACCATAACTCGAGGTGGGGGAGGTGGATTTAAAGTAAGGATTAGGGTACTCAGTATATTCAAAGGGGAATTAACAACAACTAGAGTAGTATGAACTATCTATTAAGATGAAAGAAATGGGTAAGGAATTGGTTGAGTTACAGTAGATGTAAAGGAACTGTAATGAAAATTAAAAGATGGCCTATTTTTCACCCAAGTATCTATGTTTGAAGAAAAGTTCTGCAATTGATCGAGAGCATGAATAAGATGTGACCCTGATTTACTTTGTGTAAACAATTATTCAATGGGGTATTCAAGAGATATAGAGGAATCAACAACTATTTGATCAATCCAACTCAAAAATTTAATGCAAAATAGACTTTGCCAAAATGAACATTAAACTCAATATCTTGTAGAGTGTCTAACCTTTCTAGGAGTGAATGAACATGAGGAATGAAAACTTCACTTGATTGTTCTTCTACTACACTGAATTTCTTTGCATCTTTCTCAGATTTCCACCCAATTTTGTGAGGATCACTGACAATGGTTGGAGGATTCAGATTTGGATTGGATCTGGTGTACTTTCGTGAAGCCAATATGGTCAATTTTGAAATTTTATATATTGCTTTACAACTTTCCAATTCAAGCTAGTAAGTTCTAAAACTCATAATCCACAAGATTAAGAATTCAAATGAAAGATACTACCAGGGTGATTAATCTTACATTCCCCAGTATGGTCGCCACTATGTTATCGCCTGGATTGAACCTCGGCCTGAAGGAAGGAAATGCCACGGTAAACACAAACCACGCTTAGCCAAGTAGCTAGCCCTACTAGGTCGAGATCGGACTCTCTCCGTAAGGATCTTAGCTAAGATGACTAGATCAGGAAAAGGATATTAGGCTAGGTATAGTAGCATAGGGTTTGATTTTATTTTTGAATGGGTTTTGTTGGATCAAGAGGGGCTGGATAGTTAGGGCTAGGGAATTAGGTCAAAATTGTAGGGCGTTCAATGGGGCAAGGTAGGCATAAGGCTTAGCACTCTAGGGCTTGATGGGTAAGATGTTTTAAGACTGGTGAGAATATAGGAAGAGCATGTGATTACCATGGATCCTTCCTAAACTGTAGAAAACATATAATGGTGAATATTTCCCCAAAGCAGAGTAGTGATGTTATGAATTTTTCCTATAAACTTGAAAACATTCACTTAGAAGCAATGAAATGATTAATGAAGTACACAAAACATATTAACATATGATCACAAGAAAAGAAACAGAACTAAACTCCATACCACATGGATCCCAAAGGAATAGCTGCAATTTTTTGTTAATCTCCTTCTAAACTGCTACAAATGATATACAATCAAGACATAAGCATCCAGCTGAGTCCAACCCTTTACAATGAGAAAGAAGAAGAAGATATTGGATTTGTTTCAACCTCCTCCCATCTGTAGGGGTCAAATCCCTAAGATGAGGAGCTAATCTAACCAACTCTGAATAAGAAACTGAATATAGGCATCTTAACAACTTGCCTCTAAAAGTGAAAAAAATGATTCATTTAAGCTCAAATTGGCTTTTATTCTTATGAATCTACCCTCTACTATTAATTATCCATCATATTTACAAGCCAATTCATCATTGACAATAGAAAAACATCCTCCATGAGAGGAAATCCATGAACACAGTCAAAACATAGAAAAATAGCCATCCTGTTCAAAATTTACCCTATGCACAATGTCACTGGCCCAACACGCAGCGCCACGTTCAGGTCCCTTTTGGAAGCCTTCTCGGCATCCAAATTGAGCTCAGGATATCACATTGGAAAGGAATTCAAGTATACTATCCAAAACACCTAACCGCTTGTTATTTGAAGCTCATTTCACCCACCAAAAGTGGATTCTCCCAAAACTTCTTATGTGTGTCCAAAAAGTGGCAGAAAGGTCATTTTTAGGGTGTTTTTTGACCTTTTGGTGGACTAGTTCTACCCCAAAAAATTAGGAAATACATAGGGTGCATGTAATCATCCCTCTGAATCCAAAATGCCAAGCCATTTGTGCATTGGGTGCCCCTAGGAAAATCCAGATTTTGTGTGTGTGTAATTTCCAAAATTTGCAAAAAGCAAAATCTCCTCCAAACCTGACCAAAATTGGTGAGCAGCACCACCATGTTATAGACATATTTTGGCACTATGATCCCAAACACATTTGTCCATAAACCATGGGATTATAAACCCCTAAAATTGTTGTTCATACCCTAAAGGAACAAGGTCAACTGATTACATCATTTCCAGAAGTTCTCCCTGAAAAACTTCTCAGAACTGGTCAAAATTGGACCATACAGACTGCTCCATGCTGAGGGTGCGATGCATCTCACCTGTTACACATAGAGGGTGCGATGCATACTGAAAATCCCTTCTGCAGGGTGCGATGAGTGAGAGCAGACAGATGGAAGAGGCAGTTTGCTAGGTGGAAACCCATAGAATCTTCTAGAAACTGCTCATTTGACACTTGCCTCACTGAGTTTGCCTAGGGATGAGAAGGAGATCATGAAATATCCAAGTGGAATCAAGAAATATCAGAGAAATGACACTAATCAAAATCCCAAAATCTGACTCACCCACCTTCAAATATCTATATATGGATCCCTCATCTTAGAGATCCAGAGGCTGGAATTTTGTATTTTTGTAAGGAAGTGTTGTTGGTTTCTCTGTGAAACATTGTAGTGTTGGGTGATCTAGCTTTTCATGAGGTGAAGAGGGTTTTCATGTTGGGAGGATGGCATTGGGTCAGATCGCTGGGTTGTAATCCTCTCTTCTACTACTTTTATCAATCCAACTCAAAGATTTACTGCAAAATAGACTTTGCTCAAAATGAACATTAAACTCAATATCTTGTAGAGTGTCTAACCTTTCTGGGAGTGAATGAACACGAGGAATGAAAACTTCACTTGATTTTTCTTCTAATACACTGAATTTCTTTGCATCTTTCTTAGATTTCCACCCAATTTTGTGATGATAACTGACAATGGCTGGAGGATTCAGATTTGGATTGGATCTGTTGTACTTTCGCGAAGCCAATATGCTCAATTTTGAAATTTTATATATTGCTTTAATACTTTCCAATTCAGCCCAGTAAATTCTAAAACTCATCATCCACAAGCTTAATAATTCAAATGAAAGAAACTACCAGGGTGATTAATCTTACATTCCCCAGTATGGTCGCCACTATGTTATCACCTGGATTGAACCTCAGCCTGAAGGAAGGAGATGCCACGGTAAACACAAACCACGCTTAGCCAAGTAGCTAGCCCTACTAGGTCGAGAGCGGACTCTCTCCGTAAGGATCTCAGCCAAGATGGCTAGATTATGAAAAGGATATTAGGCTAGGTATAGTAGCATAGGGTTTGATTTGATTTTTGAATGGGTTTTGTTGGATCAGGAGGGGCTAGATAGTTAAGGCTAGGGAATTAGGTCAAAATTTTAGGGCGTTCAATGGGGCAAGGTAGGCATAAGGCTTAGCACTCTAGGGCTTGATGGGTGAGATGTTTTAAGACTGGTGAGAAGATAGGAAGAGCATGTGATTACCATGGATCCTTCCTAAACTGTAGAAAACATATAATGGTGAATATTTCACCAAAGTAGAGTAGTGATGTTATGAATTCTGCTTATCAACTTGAAAACATTCACTTAGAAGCAATGAAATGATTAATGAAGTACACAAAACATATTAACATATGATCACAAGAAAAGGAACAAAGCTAAAATCCATACCACATGGATCCCAAAGGAATAGCTGCACTTTTTTGTTAATCTCCTTCTAAACTGCTACAAATGATATACAATCAAGGCATAAGCATCCAACAGAGTCCAACCCTTTACAATGAGAAAGAAGAAGAAGATATTGGCTTTGTTTCAACCTCCTCCCATATGTAGGGATCAAATCCCTAAGATGAGGAGCTAATCTAACCAACTCTGAATAAGAAACTGAATATAGGCATCTTAACAACTTGCCTCTAAAAGTGAAAAAACTGATTCATTTAAGCTCAAATTAACTTTTATTCTTATGAATCTACCCTCTAATACTAATTATCCATCATATTTACAAGCCAATTCATCATTGACACTAGCAAAACATCCTCCATGAGAGGAAATCCATGAACACAGTCAAAACATAGAAAAATAGCCATCCCGTTGAAAATTTACCCTATGCACAGTGCCACTGGCCCAACGCGTAGCACCACGTTCAGGTCCCTTTTGGAAGCCTTCCCGGCATCCAAATTGAGCTCATGATAGCTCATTGGAAAGGAATTCAAGTATACTATCCAAAACACCTAACCGTTTGTTATTTGAAGCTCATTTCACCCACCAAAAGTGGATTATCCCAAGACTGCTTATGTGTGTCCAAAAAGTGGCAGAAAGGTCATTTTTAGGGTGTTTTTTGCCCTTTTGGTGGACTAGTTCTACCCCAAAAAATTAGGAAATCCATAGGGTGCATGTAATCATCCCTCTGGATCCAAAAATTCAAGCCATTTGTGCATTGGGTGCCCCTAGGAAAAGCCAGATTTTGTGTGTGTGTAATTTCCAAAATTTGCAAAAAGCAAAATCTCCTCCAAACCTGACCAAAATTGGTGAGCAACACCACCATGTTATAGACATATTTGGGCACTGAAACCCCAAACACATATGTCCATAAACCAAGGGATTATAAACCCCTAAAAGTCTTGTTTCATACCCTAAAGGAACAAGATCAGTTGATTACATCATTTCCAGAAGTTCTCCGTGAAAAACTGCTCAGAACTAGTCAAAATTGGACCATAGAGACTGCTCCATGCTGAGGGTGCGATGCATCTCACATGTTACACATAGAGGGTGTGATGCATACTGAAAATACCTTCTGTAGGGTGTGATGAGTGAGAGCAGACAAATGGCAGACGCAGTTTGCTAGGTGGAAACCCAGATAATCTTCTAGAAACTGCTCATTTGACACTTGCCTCGCTGAATTCGCCTAGGCATGAGTAGGAGATTCTGAAATCTCCAAGTCGAATCAAGAAATATCAGAGAAATGACACTAATCAAAATCCCAAAAGCTAACTCACCCACCTTCAAATATCTATATATGGATCCCTCATCTTAGAGATCCAGAGGCTAGAATTTTGTATTTTTGTAAGGAAGTGTTGTTGGTTTCTCTGTGAAACATTGTAGTGTTGGGTGATCTAGCTTTTCATGAGGTGAAGAGGGATTTCATGCTGGGAGGATGGCATTGGGTTAGATCATTGGGTTGTAATCCTCTCTTCTACTACTTTTAACAATAAAGCTATTTGAGTTTTCCTCCATATTCTTGTATATAATTTCTGAATCTTGTATTGATATATGCATTTGTATGGTCAATATACATCTGATCATATATTGTTTATGGTTATAGATCTCTATGATTTGATGGTATTATGCTACTTTGACTCTACAAGTGTTCTTTGAAGTGGGACAAGTGAGGAAAGAGTGGCGAAGCTCTATCAAAGGAGGGAGGAAACAAGCAAGGAGCCAAGCGAAAGACTAAGGTTGGTACTGTCTGCTTCTCTCTCATATATCTCTCATAAAGGTAAACACAAGTAACTTTAGTTTGTTTGTTTCTAAGATAGCTACCCATCTTAGTGGGACTAGCAACTTTGAAGGGACTCTAGTTTTCCCGATAACAAAATGGTGACTCCACTGGGGAACGAATAGTTTGATTGTTAGTTACTGTTGTTTGCTTTATAAACTACAAACGAAACCTGAAGTTAAGCCATCTAGTCTTTGAACTACTTTTGCTATGCAATTGTAAAGTAGATCAATGTTGCTTCAGTCAATCTCTGGGTTAGTTTATGAACTAAACATCTAACTTGCAAACATCCTAAGTGTCCTGGTGGTAGCTCAAATAACCTCATTAGATCAACCCCTATACTTTGTGTTTATTACTTATCATTAGCTCAGCCTAAATCCTTGAACTTAACTGCAAATTGTGAGTGAAAACCTAGCTTAGTCTCATCCCTGGACCATCGCACTATCTCTCATTGGCAACCTGGATGCATCGCACCTCCCATTTGTTGCATGTGAGATACTTCCCTGTTTCCCTGTGTTACAGGTGCGATGATTGACTGAGACTGTTTCTGCCTCTAGATTTTGGTTTTTTCTTCATTATTTTCAGTTCTATTCAGGACTTTTGCTGTCTATGATCAGTATAGCACTGTTGAAACCTTCTTCCTTTGCATTATTCAGCCTCCATTCATAAGGAATTGTGAATTTTTTTT
This sequence comes from Pinus taeda, assembly GCA_000404065.3. Classification (NCBI taxonomy): domain Eukaryota; kingdom Viridiplantae; phylum Streptophyta; class Pinopsida; order Pinales; family Pinaceae; genus Pinus; species Pinus taeda. The sequence goes on from APFE031295060.1 coordinate 24,928, forward strand.
ATGTATTTTTCATCATTTACAGTCCTCGTTTGCAAAAATTAGCTTAATCGAACTGTCGTCTTTTGATTTGAAAGTGTCACAAGTGTTATTTTCAGTTAAAGAAAAGAGTGTCATAAAGTCTTCCTCTTTTAGATAGTCAATTACATTTTTGCTATTGTATTTGATTCGAATCATCAATTCTTTGAAGTGTCGAAAGTAGTTTTCAAGTCGAAATTGAAAGTGTCGTCTTAGTCTTCCTTTCATTTTTGAACAAGAAATTGCTAAAGTGTTTCTTTGAGAAAAGATAGTTCAGATCTGTACTTAGTTTTCTTTTAGTCATTCTCACATTTAGGAAACTGGAAAACAAATACATGCATGTGCATTTGCATTTATACTGCATGCGGAAATTGATTTAGGAAAGTGCATCTTAGTGTGTGCTCTCTGCTCTATGTTGAAAGAATTTTACTTCTCTTTCCTTAGTAGCTAGGATTTTCATTGCAAAAAGAAAGTAAACGACTATTTATCATCTTAGATTTCATATTTAGGAATTGTATATCTACATCATGCGGTGAACCTTAAAGGCAAACTTCTTAAGAAAGATCAAATGTAAAATAAACCTCAATGAACATAAAAATGCTTTGGAACCTAATGCACAACATATAGAAGTCTAGGCTAGAGACGTATTCCGGTGTCGTAAAGTCTGGTAACTATCGTTTTCATCGTAGGTTGGGTGATTCCTCCTCCTTGATATGAAAAGTGCCAGTACGGGCTTGTGCTCCCACGTACTATCAAGTATATATTGGGAGACCACAATAGGTTATATCCTTTATCCTTATGAAACCATGTCTGCCGCCCTATTGATCGCAATGCACTGAACACAACATTTGGGAAGATTGATTGCCATACGTAAAAAGTATTCTGCAGTTTTGCGATTGGTTTGGTAATCCCTCTATCTAGCTTTCTAGGGTAGTCACTTTCATTCATTTTCATACTCCTTAAAAGAAAAGGTCCATCTGAGCACTTGTCACTTCAAGCTCATTAAAAATCGAAGGTGACTAGAGTCATCGTTAGCTTTTTCTTGACTCTTTAAAATTGAAAAATCAAGTTGTGTTAAAGTGTCATAAAATATATTTTAATCGGAATAACATCATTATTCCCTTGTTGGTCTTAGGTTGAGAAAATGGAGTCCACCAATCAAGGGTTTCCCCTTGGGGGGAATCCTAGTCCTTTCCCTTCTTGGGGCGATGTTGGTGCTCCACATATGGCTACATTATCCCTTCTAGGACTCACAATTGGCCTGTCAGTATGGATTTTCTCATCCTCTGTCATTCAAAACACCGTAATTCCTCAACAATAAAATTAGTAACCAGATGATACTGAAGTCGCTCCCCCACCTTCTACTTCTTTCATTTCTCCCTCTCCTTCTTCCTCTTTGCTTGGTGAAGCTAGTAACGCTAGAAACTAAGTAACTGAGAAGAAGAAGAAAGGGAAGGAGAAGAAGAAGGAGAAGCCAACAGTGAAAGAGTGCAACCATGCATCGTCTAGCAAAAATCCACACACTGCACCATCCAAACCTAAATCTCCATGTGTCATTTGCAAAGGATACCACTATCATCGAGATTGTCCTTGCATCTCCCGGATCTTAAGGGACTGGTTTCCTCGCTTGCACAATCCGATGTCTTCAACCTTTGACGATCATGTTAAGAGCACACCATCAACTAGTGAAAATGAAGTCAATGGACAGAAAGGAAGATATAAATTTCCTTGTAGATTGTGTGAAGGTGATCATGCCCTCCACCGTTGTCCTTTCCTGGATGAAGATAAAAGAGTCTTGGATAACTATCCTGCTTCACCACAGCGACCTCCTCCTGGATACAAACACTCTTGCTGAGTCCATCGCTAGTTGAAAATTCGACTGACACACCTTTGTTGTCAGTCGAAGCACCTATCATTGAAGATAAACCCTCTGAGTCCACACTGGACCAAAGTCAACAGGTCGAGATTGCAGTCGAACCAGTCTTGTCTTCAGAAGGACCACCTTCATATGATACAGTCACCAAAGAGAATGAGAATGACACCATTTAAATTCTTTTTGTTAACATAAAATCCGATGAACATGGGGGCAATCTACCCGTTCCTTTACCGTAGTTAGGAAGTTCGTTAGAGATTCATCCGACCATTTATATGGTCCCTCCTCCAAGCAATCTAGTCATTTCCTTCGATTGGAATCTATTAGGGAGACCCCGCCTACCATCTAATGTACCATTCTGAATCATAATACAAGCTTACAGAATGATCATGGCTGGTACTATCATAGATCAAGGGACTTCTGTGAGTCTCCTTTCCTCAACTGCTTGGAAAGTGCTTGGCTCGCCATAGCTTCTGCCTGAGATTCAAAATTTGTCAGGCTTCAACAAAGGAACCAATTGACCATTAGGGATCCTTCCAAATTTGCCTATAACTTTGAGAAGGAAAATTGTTCATCTAAATGTGATGGTAGTGCAAGGGCCTTTAGATTACAATCTACTCCTTGGGCGTGACTACATTTACAGCATGGGAGATATTGTTTCCTCACTCTTTCGAGTGATGTGTTTCTCGTATGAAGGCAGAATGGTCTAGCTCGTTGACCAGCTTTCATTCCCCAGTTTAAACATGGATACTAGTCAAATGCCATCCCTAACTAGTCTTTTTGCACAAGGAATTTCTCATCAACCTCCAGTCCATCCACCTAATGAGCATGAGTGATTCAGTGAATGTGACTAAACCCAGGGGGCATGCGCCCTGGTCTGCTTCAGTAGGAAAACCCTAGATATAAGGTATGTTTCCGCATAGGATATATGACTAGTCTAACACACCCGTGCATTTAGGAAAATGGGATTAGATTGGAAAAGGATTCCCTCATCAAAGGTTATGTGAGTGGAAGATCATACCATTCACCTTTTTCTATTTCGATGGACAAAGCTAAGGAAGTTTTTTGTCTACAAATGCAGATGAAACAACCTTGCTTTAATGCAAGAAATTCCATATGGTAACTTGGAAACTCTACTTCTCTTTATACCTGGGGGCATGCAAACCTTTTCTATGCAAGTGAAAAGTGACCAGCGTAACTCTAACCCCGTAGTTTTTATTAACTTCAACTACTTAATTTAGGTTATTGGTCTAGTCAACCATTCACCTTTGCTCGGACCGACGGAAACGACAAAGTAAAGGAAAGGTTTCCCATCGAGAATCTATCCTACCTAACCTCAGAAGTTCTTTAACCCCTAGGATAGTAGTTGGTCATTCCTAGCTTGCATACAAAAGGCTCCGGAGCAAAGTTGCACATGGGGAAAGCTCCCTAAAAAATGAACCTACTAATGAGAGACATCCTTATTATATGACTGGCATGAGCAATGTTTCTGCAAAGTTCAATCTCGTTAAAAAATAAACCTAGTTATGAGCATATGTTCCCCCAGAGTTCAAGCTCATTAAAAAAAATGAACCCACTTTCGGTAAATAACCTTTGTGATCGCATTACTATCAGCTATTGAGCCTTGGTCATGTTCTTATCATCAACTCCACTTTTTAGCCGATCATCCACCTCCACTTGATTGTTTACCCTTTTGAGTAACAGCTACGATGAGTGATTCTGTTAGCCATCTTCTTTACATTGCGATGATTGAAAAGTTCCAAACCTTACCTGGAACCAGCTGCTACCCGAAAATATCACTCATTCCTCAAAGAAGAGTCTCTTTTAAGCTCTTTTTAGACTCGTAAAATATAGAAAGATTGTTGAGCAATTGGCCTCTCCAGCTCGTTAAAGTGATTGGAAGTGCCATCCCTCCTCTATATTTTAATCTTTTTGGACCTGAGGGATCATTACACAAAAATATCGAGCGCTTGTCTTTTTCAGCTCGTTAAAGTGATCGAAAAAGTAATCCCTTTCGTATTATCTTATACTTTTTCGAGCTTAAGGGATTATACTACAAAAAAGGATTACTGGAGTTTCCTTTCCGTCTCTTTTCAAACTCTCTAAAACTGAAAAGGATCGAGCTATCTTTCTCGTTAAACTCATTAAAAAAATAGCGACGAACTTGTCTATTACAGACAAGAGCGAGTTTCACTGTCACTAAGCTCGCTAAAACATAGCAATAGGTTTGACCGAAGGGAAAATTATAGAACAAGCATATGTTATCCTCCTCAAGCTTGACAAAAAATAAAGAGGTACTGGTCAGAAATGACTAGGGAAAAATTGGAAAGAAAACTTGAAGAACTTTATTGGTAGCAGGTTGCTCTTGAGCATGACACTTTCACTCCATCACCATGATTGAGTCAGGTTGGGTTATTTCGTTCACCGGTCATATCACCATTGGCCCTCCATACAATCCATTTTTATGGCTAACGCTACCAATCCATTGTTAGTGTCATTGATATGTTCAAGAGAAGTCGCTCAGAGAATTCACCAACCTAGCTTACGCCTCATCTGCAACAATACCTTCACACTCCATTCTTTCATGACCACCACTCTAAACCTTGTATCATCAGATCATTTTCACCTCCACAAAATCATTTTCTCTGTTCCATGTCTTAGATGTGGAATTCATTAAGGCCCTCCTACGACGGGTCACTCCTTTTCGACATTAGCTCATTATCCAAGAAGTCGACTTAGGAACAACCCTTTCAGTACTTTGAACCTTGCATGCCTCAATGGCAAGTTTCTCACTTTTGGTGACAGGTTTACATCAATGGCCTTCGATCAAAATACGTGGTGTTTTAAATTGACTCATGTATTCACACCACATGAATTTTACAACAGTACCTTGAGTGTCATAATCATTATCGGTGATTCCTCTCGCGCTTTTTAACAACTTACATCATTGGCTGGTAATCGGGTGATGTCTTTCCATGTTCGACATCAGAACATCTTTTCACATGGATTGACTTGTACTTCGGGCGAAGATTGAACTAGCTTGAAGACCTTGGATCTAGTTTCGTCCATCTGGGCTGCCATATATTCAGGAAAAATAAAGACAACAAATGTACATCATAGCTGCATAGATAATCATCCAAGCCAAGGGATGATGGCTTTACCAGAATCATTAGTCTGCCACACAGACGGCTGTCTGTCCTATGTACATGAAAATGAACTTATAAAAATGAGCATGGGAATGCCCGCCTCAGCTAGATCATGAAAATATTATGAAGATAATGTATTGTATTGTATCTTATTATAGGTCACCTTCTAGTTCAAAAAACCTCGGATCCTCATGATAATGCATTTCACCTGACATCAGAAGATTTACGACCTCATGCTTTAGGGGGCAACTGCTATAGACATATTTGGGGACTACAACCCCAAACACATATGTCCATAAACCAAGGGATTCTAAACCCCTCAAAGTGTTGTTTCATACCCTAAAGGAACAAGGTCAGCTGATTACATCATTTCCCAGATGTTCTGCCTGAAAAACCTCTCACAACTGGTCAAAACTAGACCATGCAGACTGCTCCATGCTGGGGGTGCGATGTATTTCACCTGTTACACATACAGGGTGAGATGCATACTAAAAAGCCCTTCTGTAGGGTGCGATGAGCGAGAACAGACAAATGGCAGAGGCAGTTTGCTAGGTGGAAACCTAGAGAATCTTCTAGAAATTGTTCATTTGACACTTGCCTCATTGAATTCACCTAGGGATGAGTAAGAGATCATGAAATATCCAAGTGGAACTAAGAACTATCAGAGAAATGACACTAATCAAAATCCCAAAAGCTGACTCACCCACCTGCGAATATCTATATATGGATCCCTCATCTTAGAGATCCAGAGGCTGGAATTTTGTATTTTTGTAAGGAAATGTTTTGTGTTTCTCTGTGAAACATTGTAGTGTTGGGTGATATAGATTTTCATGAGGTGAAGAGCGCTTTCCTTCTTGGAGGATGGCACTGGGTCAGACTGCTAGGTTGTAATCCTCTATTCTACTACTTTTATCAATAAAGCTATTTGAGTTTTCCTCCATATTCTTGTATATTTCTGAATCTTGTATTGATATATGCATTTGTATGGTTAATATACATCTAATCCTATATTGTTTATGGTAATATATCTCTATGCTTTGATGGAATTATGTTTCTTTGACTCTACAGGTGTTCTTTGAAGCAGGACAAGTGAGGAAGGAGTGGCGAAGCTCTGTCAAAGGGGGGAGGAAACAAGCAAGAATCCAAGTGAAAGATTGAGGTTGGTACTCTATACTTCTCTCTCATCTATCTCTCATAAAGGGAAACACAAGTAACTTTAGTTTGTTTGTTCCTAAGATAGCTACCCATCTTAGTGGGACTAGCAGCTCTAAATGGACACTAGTTTTGCAGATAACACACCATCAAGTGTCTTGATGATCCAAGGAAGCTTTAGCAAGCAACCTAAGCCTATCCTCCTCTTTTCTTCCCTTTTGAGCCCGCCTTAGCCTAGCTTTCATCTTTTTGATCCTCATGTTGCAAATTTTGTTTCAAGTCCTGTAATGGTAGGCCATGTGCCTGATCATGTGGTTGTCCCTATTGACCTTTTGCAACAACTTCTCTAGGTACACATTGACTCTTTCAAGCAAAATCTCTCTATCACCCTCAATTTCTTTGTCAATTGGAGTCAAAGTTACTTGTGCATCTTCCTCTTACATTGCTAACTTACCCTTGTCACCTTGTCTTTTTATCTTGAGAAGTTCCAGCTCCATGAGGACCTGATTGTCACTTAGCTACTTGTTCTCTTGTTCTATGTGATGACATACTTGGCTCTCTCCAAATTGTCCATGAATGCTTGGAATTGAGCCTCCTTTTCCTATATGATGATGTCCTTTCTTGTTGCTTCATCCTGAGCCTCTAAGTCAATTGTTTCCATGCCATGATGAGTATAATGCTGCTCTGGCTCATCATGCTCTGTCAAATCAAAGTCTCTCTCTTCCTCCTCATCATCAAAACTTTCCTCTAGCATCTTTTCATTCCCTTTGTGAAGCTGCTACACCTGTACCTGCTATGTTGATGAAGAAGGCAAACCCCCTTCCACATCCTGTGGAGAAAACATTTGCCTATGAGTTTATGAAGAAGGCAAAGTCACTTCCACATCATATGGAGTGAACACTTACCTATTAGCTGCAAAAAATATCCGTGTGCCCCTCTTATATTTCATGTAGGTCCTGGGCACCTCAGTAGCTCTAGTCTCTTTGGCCTTCTCATTTGTCTTCACCTCAGCACTTCTAGAAGGTCCTCCTGATTCTTGAGACACTAGTGGAGGATTTGAGGACCCCTAAAGATGACATGAGTAATAAATGTCTCCCAAGAGCCATTGAGGAGGCTAAGATGATGAAGCACAATCATCTTGATCAGGGAATAATGATAAAGGCTACTCACCTACTGAGGGTATGGCTTTTTCTGTACAAAGTGGGCCATTTTCGCAATATTCCTGAACAAGAAATAAGGGAGGTTTAACATCCTCACCCTGGTAAAATGCATGAGAAGCTTGATGTGATAGGTGTATAGTCTGGAAAATCTACCCTCACAAGTGAAATATTTCATGATGATTTTCATCATGGGGACATACTTGTCTTCAAGAAATCTGAATGGAAAAAGACTTTTTCACCTCATTTCTGTAGCTGGGTTTGATATAAGGCTCATAATAGCATTCATCCAGGTCATGTGCCTTGTACCACTTCTCCCCTACATTCGGAATCCTCGTTGCATCCACAATAATAGAAGGTGAAACTATTAATGTCACCCCAGAAAGAGTCACCTTGTTTCCCTAAAGATGGGCTACAAAAAGCTTGGTGAGCTCAAGGTGGTTTTGAACTCTCTCTACATGCTCATAGAACTCATAGCACCCTAGATGTCTGAAACAAGTGACAACCAACTGAGAGTCCTGCAATTCTCTCAGGTTTGATCGCTCTTCCCTTATAATTCTGCCTCCGTTGTGTGGTTTTCTCTAATGTCGAGGTTTCTCTATCGAACTGTCACTTCTAGTGTTTTCCTCCTCCTCATAGTCTATGTCTTCTCTGTCCATGTTTGCAAAGTTTGAGGCTATGCACTCCTAGAAAAGGGATGAAGGGAATGAGTAAGAGTGATTTAGGAGTGGGGGAATGGAAAATGACCTTGTGAGGTATTTTGGAAGGGCTAGAAAATGAAGGGGAGGGTATGAATCATGAAAAATGGGAGAGAGGGGCTTAGATCCTTTTTTTGAAAAATAACTTGTGGGATGAAGGATGAAGGGGTATAGAATTTTATGGAGTGATATAGGTGTTAGAGTCGGTCTGGTCAAGTCCTCCGTCAGGGATCAAAACTCTTTATGAATTTCATGATTAGGTGTCCCGCTCCATTATCCCAGTTGCATTCTGCTAGAGTCATGCCATGATCTGATGGAGAAGGTCATTACAGTCTCATGTCTGGCTCCTGTTGGCTCAGGTCTTTTGTCAATCATCATCAAAATCCATGACAGTCAGGGCCTGGTCCTTTAAAGGAAAAAGGTCATTTTAAGGTCTAGGTCTAGGAATGCATCAATTCAGTACTTGAAACATGTCCAGTAGAGCCATGCAGGCCAGAGTGAGGCCCTTACACAGTTATGGTTCAGAAAGCTTCAATGTCATGTGGATAAACTTCGACTCTTCTTCAAAACTTTGTCTTGAAGAAAAGTCAAACAACGTCATTTACGACAAAATTTGCAAAAAACTCGCCAATTGATTTTTTAGAGGCAGTTATGGTTTCCATGGCTAAACATCCCGTTGTGCAATCCCTGCAAAGAGTGCCGAAAATTTCGTAGTTTAAGCTAAAAGTTCAAAGGGAAAGTGAAAATCAGTGTATTCTAAAGTCAATGAAAAAGTGCTAAATCACAACATTATAAATTGGGTTTTCGAAGAAGCAAAAATCAAACTCACCTCTCCCAAAGCTTTATATACAAGTTTTCACCACAATAAGAGGCATTATACAAATCAAAATCAGTGGGAGACATTGCAAGGTGATTGGAGTGCGTTGGTGATCGTTTGAAGTGAGGAGGAGTCGGTTTCAGGGCGCGGCACACACAGTCAGGGCCGCGGCGCACACAGCCCCCACCTCCAGTTCAAAATTATAACGCATGCGACGCATATAGAGAGCGTGGCACACTAGGCTTTGTGCGCGACGCTTGTAGGTTGAGGAGAAAAAAAGAGTGAGAAGCCTGTGGAGAGGAGGGTTTAAAGGCGTGGCACACACAGCCCCCGCTCCAAGTTCATAGTTCTAACGTGCATGGTGCATACCTGGAGCACGGCGCACACAAACTTGAGTGCGGCACACACAGACAGAAGCATGACGCACAGAAACAAAGCCCCAGAATGTGCCAAATCCACTCAATTGTTTTGGGGAAGCACATAAATTTGCAAGGTAGGCTCTATTATCCCACTTGTTCATCAAATTTGTTAAATACATGGTGGCTTTGTGCACAATGATGGAGATGAAACAAAAATCTTAAAGCAACCATATGCAAGACACAAAGAGACCATTTTTCTAGGGTTGTGCAATTGTATTATTGATGCCAAGGTCCCCTTTTCCCTTCCTTATCTTTTTCCCTTGCTCCCCTAGGCCATTTTTCCGATCATCACTACCCTAAACTACCAACTCATATTCCCTTTCCCCTCCTCCTATTTCTAAATAGAAACCCCTAACCTTACCCTATCAAAAATCCCAAACTCCTCCCACCTCCCTAACAAATTTTTCCCTATAACCCCCATTCCCATTTCATCACTCCCTTCCTAACAATCCCTGTTTCATTGTTCCCCTTGGTAACAGATACTACAAAGGCACCCAGCCTCACATCATCATCACAGGGGGTAGCCTACTCACAACCCATATTTGCAGTTATGTCATCACATCATTCGTCCGAGTATGAGAGGGAGACACAGAGTGACTCATCTTCAGAAGAGCAGGCTCCAGGAGACCCCACAAGAGTGGAAGACATGTCAGGGATGAACCCACTACCCTCATCGAGTTACAAGCATGCCCTTTTGCCATGTCATCCTTCCAATATCTATCATGCTTTGAATTTTGTCAAAGGGTGACAAATGTCAGAGTTCATCATGAGTTTGCCCGATTATTTGTTCTTCATCTACATGGAGGTCAGTCTACCTTGGCCGGGGTCACTTTCACCTTGACACCTGAAGCTATATCATTGGAAAAAGGTATTCCAAATGTTGGGGAGTAGTGGCATAAGAAGAAGAAGGTGGAAAGGCATCACTATGAGCCTTACATCAAAACTAGGTTCGTGAATGAGCTCACAAGAGAATTTCCTTTCAGATACTTGAAGAATGAGTATACTCCGCTCATGAGGTTGATCATGAAATACTTCAGCTGTGAGGGGAGGTTCTCTAGATTGTATGCCTATCATATCCGCCTACTCATGCACTTCACTGGGATGAGGCTGATGAACCTCCCGTTTTTCATATGCAAGAACATAGAGAGGATGAGCACCTTCATGCTGCATAAGACCTCTCAGCAGCAACTTAACAGTGTCTATCACTTCACTCTCATTCGGATTTTGGTAGATCATCAGTTGGGATTGCAGGGCATTGCTTGGGAGGACGTCATCTCCCGTGACTTCTTCAGTGCACCACAAGTACAATTAGAGCCCGAGCAGGAGTTGGGTGGCCCGTCTTATCAGTATGAGCATCATGAGACCACTACCATGCCAGTTTTCATTACATATCAGAGAGGCAGTAGGCACTTCTTTGCAGCAACAAAGCGAGTGTTATCTCCACCCAGGGTGGAAGGGGCCTTGCTTTCGGCATCGACTACATAGGTATTGGACAAGGGCAAGGAGCCCATGCATGATGAGGGGCCATCAGGTGCACAGGAGACCGGTGTCATCCTCATTCAGGATGAAGAGGCAGAGGCAGAAAATGCCAAGCTTAGGATGACTATTCAGGAGCAGGACATGGAGATCAAAGACTTGAGACTCAATTTCGAGAGAGCTATATGGGTCATCAAATATCTGGAATAAAAAAACAAACAACTTGAGGAACAATAGACGATCATAGAGCTGCGAAATATTCATGAAAATCGGCAATCTGTCCAGCAGAGAAGTATTGAGCTCACTACTCTGGACCAATAGATCAATAACGACCGTGAGACTTGGTTGGATCGGGTCAACCTAAACTTGGAGAAAAAGCTGGAGAAGGAAAACATGGACACTGCCATACTGAGGAGGATGGCTTGTCATTACAAGGCGCAGAACATGAGCGCAAAGGCCCGAATAAGGAGCTTGAAGGCTAGATTGAGCAAAGCAACAAAGGAAGCAAAATGGGCTAAAGAGCAAGATTGGCTTTGAATCTTGGCTGAAGCTTCCTTGGCATAACATGGCACTTCATAGAGGCCTTCCATCCCAAATTTCAAGTAATTTGGGAAAGTTTTGGTCACACGACAAATTTTGGGCACAAAAACAGGTTTTTTCTCTATACGCGCCGCGCCACCTGTGCGACGCGTAAGATTGGTAGCTCCAAATGAGAAATGGTTTGTATCTGTGGATTCGACATGAAAAATAAAATTTATTGGCACTAGAAGCAAGAAATTTGGACAAGATCTTGGCCACCAAAAGGGCAAAATACACTCAAAAATGGCCTCACTGCCCCTATTTTGACACACAGGAAGCAGTCTTGGGAGAATGAATATTTGGAGGGGAAAATGAGCTCCAAATTCAAAAATTCTGGTGGAGTTGGAAAGTAGATAGGATAGGATTTCCAACGAGCTATCCTACGCTCATTTTGGACACCAGGAAGGCCCTCAAAACTAGCCTCAAACTGGCATGATGCATACAGGAAAGGAGCGCGACGCATATAGGAAAATCAGGCAGAATGACTCTGTTTCACGAAATTTCGCTTCGCAACTTTTTGTAGGTGGGCCCACTCATATGTACTTTAGTTTTTCGGCATGTAAGGTGGATTTACAAGAATTTTCACCCCAGATGAAGTGGCGACGGAAGGCAAAGGGCCACCGAGCCATTTGTCATGTTTATGGCGATGCACCTGTAGCTGTTGTTTGGCACTCCACCTTCAGTTTGTAATGATTTGAGTAAATCCCCAACCCTTGGGCATTCTATCTCTCCATAGAACTTTCTATATATTGTATGAAAACTATTTGCAAAGGGTTGGTTGGCTTGTAACTTCTGGGGGACTGTGGGAAAGAAACTTTGTTTCTGCACTGTATATTTTTACAGAGAATTAATGAAAGGCAGCGGCTCTATTTCATGAGATTCATGTGGTTATGAGTGTAACAAGTGTGTCTCTTATGTTTCATATGTATCTTGTTATGTTTCATAGTTCATTCCGTATTCATTTCTGGTGAAATTTTTCGAGTGAGATTAGGTAGAATTCAATTTTATTGCTCTACTTGTGGGAAAATTTCATGTACAGTGTTCATTCTTCTGTTGAAAAGGATTCATGTTGTCCATGCCCTTTTCACCTTCTTAATCAATCTCTCCATTTTGCCATATCTTAAAACTAAAATTGCTATGCTTTTTGCCTACCTTGCCTCACGAAATAATCTGTGCCTTTATGTTAAGTTCTCTGTTCATTTAGGTCCAGTTGTCCCATAACATCCCAGAAACACAGTCATTCATAAAAAATAACTCCTTATATTCATTTTCACTTACTAGCCTAAGACAAATAGTTCATTGTAAGTCAGATTAGGCCATTTCATTTACTTATTCATTGAGTGTGACTCAGAGAGAGCCCTCTCCTGTTCTGGTAGGGCTAGCTACTAGACTGAGCGTGGTTTGTGGTTACCCCGAATTTTGCCTTCTTTCAGCCTGAGGCAGATTTAGGTGCTAACATAGTGGCGAATCCACTGGGGATGAAATAAAATCCCCTTGGTTCTTAATAATTCTAAGCTTCTGGACAATAGGTTTCAGATTTGATAGACTGATGTAAAATAGGTTGTGTCCTTTGATTTTTTCTCAATAGCACGCTGGCTTCTCAAAGATACACCAGAGCTAATCGAGTTCCCGACTCTCCACTCATCTACGAAAATCCCAATTTGATTTCTAGAAATAGTCGTCAAGAAAGCTCTATATTTCCCGTCCTCAAATCTCATTCATGCCCGGACATTTTTGAGTATATTGAAGAGCTAGAGTTTGACGAACAATTTGAATTATCGTTGTTTGAAACCAAGTCAGAAAGAGCGGTTGACTCTACTATCCACAATCCACAATTTCTTGTAGACTTGGAGACGGAAAGGGCTAACCGGTCTATTGATAACTACATAATAGCTCAGCTTCAAACTCCCATTGTTAGCCCCGTACAAACTGTGCACACTCCTCCAACGCCTCCGAGGAAAAATCCACCGAGAGTAATGGCTACACATTTCACACCACTTGTTTTGCCTCAAATTCTATATGATATGCCTGTTGATTACCAAAACAAAATCCCATTCTTTGATGGCACTCCTAATGGCATTACTGCGCAGCAACATGTGGACAAAATGACAGACTTTTATGAACTTCATGAGATAGATGCGGAAAACGTGGCGATGAGACTCCTTGTACAAACATGTGCAGGTGAAGTAAGGAAATGGTTCAGAGGTTTACCGGCTGCACATATCACCACCTCGGTAGACCTACAAAGACAATTCTTGAACCACTGGGAAGTGAAAAAGAACCCTCTTCAAATTCTATCCGAATATGAGCAAATCAAGAGAAACGTTGGTGAGTCAGTCCAAGATTATTGCATGAGATTCAATACAGTGTATAATGAAATTCTAGATGATCTAAGGCCACCCGTGGGACTAGCCATGTTGAAATTCCTGAATGGTTTTGATGCTGATATGGCTTATCAATTGAGAGAAAGAGAACCGGATACGATGGAAGACATGCAGAAGATAGCAGTCAGCATTGAAGAAAATTTGCTGACCAAGAGGGCTAGAGCGAAAGTAGAAAAGAAGGTCACTGCTAAGGAAGAATCTTCCTCAGTCGATCAGCTACTTAGGAAGGTAGAACAGATGCTTGAGAGAGTGACACTTGACAAACCGGAGCCACAAGGTAGAAATCCTAACTTCCATGGCCAACAACAACCACAATATAGGATAAGACAGAGAGATCAGCGAGCTCAAGAGCCAATTGCACAACAAGCAGTACAAATACCTTTGCAGCAAAATTTTGTGCATGGACCGGAATCAAATGAAGACGGGAATGTAATGGGTGAAGAGAATCATTGTTGCGGGAAATTATCTTGGGTGAAACCTTAGCAGACGGAAGATTATCTAAGTTAAGAAACACACACACAACCAACCGTTTATGCTATAAATAACTACTTCTAAGGTGAGAGGGGCATACCCGAGGTCCTACGTTTGGGTAGTTACTCAAGGGTGCAAACCCTTCTTCACGTCCCTTCCGCTCCTTGGTCCTGTAAAAACCACAATTCCACAAACTACAACAGTATATGGACAAGATTTTACGTAAAAAATGATCTTTATGTTATATGAAAGATGAGTTAGTTACAAACTTATAAACATCTATTCAAGTATGAACTTCACATATAAATATCATTAACACAAAGAAAGAAGCGTTTCGGGAACAAGACGTGTTTCTTTATTAGATAAATAAAACAATATGGAAAAAGAGCAATATCACCTGAATCCGCTTCTGCAGGCTCCAAGCTCAGCCTCCTTCTGGATCCGTCCCGCCTCAAGCCACTAGTAGGTCACCTTCCATTACTCTCTCCAAGATGTGATGGGAAAAAATGAACATCCAAACACAAAGGAAACAAGGGTTTCCTATACAAGATGGGGGAAGTGCAGAAGGCACAAGGGTCTTCAGACCTGATCAGGGGGATAAAAAATCAGTATAATAACTTTGCTCAATGATTTCTCCTCTTTAGGCCTTCCCCTTGATGTCTTTTTATACCAACTCCAAAGTAGTTTTTTAGTTAGGAATTGGTTGGGGACAGTTGAGGCCACGGGCACTAACAGGTGATCAGCAGGTGAAACCCGCGATCTCCGCCCGAAAATCAGGAATTTTTATATTTTTTAAGTGTTTTAATACATATACGCGGGTTAGCTATGTAGAACCCGCGTATACACGCGTTTAACTCAGGGCAATGTCGCGTACAGGGAATAAAACACTGTTTTTTAGATATATGACCAGGTCTGGAAGGAGGGGTTGCCCTAGGCCATGGCTGAAGCATCACAAACCATATTGGTGAGATTTGGAGCAATAACAGGGGAGGAAGAAACAACCGAGGAAGAAGGCAAAGGGTCAACTTTAGGATCAACTGGAGGTTAATTTTGTCCAGTTGGAGGTGTACTCGATTGCGGACAAATCACAACGTTTTGAACCAAGGAAGTTGAAAACAACCATACTGGAAAGACAATGGTAAGTCCCGATAGGGATAATGTAGCCATATAAGGAGCACCAATATTTTCGAAAGGAGGAAAAGGACTAGGATTTCCATCAAAAGGAATTCCTTGATCAGTGGACTCCGAATTTTTTGCCATATGTTTCAACCTAAGATCAACTAAGGAGTGAGAGAGGATTTTATCTATTGTCAATTAATTTTATTTTAATCAAAGTAACATAACAAAAGAAAAGAGGGATAATCTAGGAAAAAAGTTTTACCAAGCAACTGTGAACTACAGAATACCTCCTGGCGAACCAAGAAGTACGGATAGGCAATCTCCCCGAATGTTGTTTTCAGTGTATCACAGTGTACAAGGCGTCCAACTCGGTTACCTAATGATGGTTAGCAACCTAGAGTTGTCCTACCATATATACTCGAAGGTACATGGAGGGCCTAGTCTGTATAAGCGTTATCTAATGCAAAACCGCACAGTGAGAGCATTCCCATATACTTTACACACTCTAACACCACCCTATATACCCGAAGGTACGTGGACGAGCTACAATATACTCACGTACATGGAATGAGGTATCGCATTCAGGATGTATTGCAGACAAGTTAGTGACAATTGATTTGTTTTACGATGCCAGAACACGTCTCTAGCTTAGACCTCTAAATGTTTTTCGTTAGGTGACAATGCTCCATTAGGTAAATTGATGTTTATTTTAAGTTGATCTTGCTTAGGAATTTGCCTTTAAAGTTCACCACATGATGTATTCTGAAATTCCTAGGAATGAAACTATCATGGTAAGCATTCTTTCCATTCAATTTAACGATGAAAATTCTAGCTACTTAGGGATAGAGAAATCAGATTTCTTTTTTATCAAAGAGCAAAGAGAACAATCTAAATGAAAATTCCCTACACTATTCCTTATCAACACACACAAACTTTTTCAATGCAACATGCATGTATTTCTTTTCAATTTCCCTTAATGTGAATGAACAAAAAGGAAATATGCACAATCGATCAAAAATCTCTTTTCATATAAAGGACGATTTTGCGACAGTTTCTTTTCAAGGAAGGGAAGACTTTACAACACTTTCGTTTTCAAAGAAATGAGGAATTACGACACTTTCAATGAAAAGATTAATCATTTGCACACATCAATCAGTTGACCTTTCATGAATGAAGATTTGATGACAATTCAATTTTCAAAGGAATAGATGATTTTACGACACTTTCTTTCGCTAAAGATAAATCGATCAAAAAACTAACTTTCGACTATAGATTGAAAATGATAAAGTGAATACATAAGAAACATTTATCAATCCTAGTCTAAGTAGGGCCAGGTAAGGAGATGAAACACTATTTTCATAAACAAAACATCATTGACATTTAGAAATCATTCAAACAGGAGAAAATTGGATCAAAAAATTCAACTCCTAGATGGGAAACTAACCCTCAAGGGATCAGCGCAGGTAGCAATGAGAGATAGTGTGCTAAAGTGCACTGGGTCTATGTGGGAAGTGCATTGTAGCGCACTGTTTCCTTCATTGGACTGTGCTGGTGACAGTAAGAAAATTTGAGGACAGTTTGTCACAGCTTTGGCTCAATGTTAAATGAAAGAAGGCTGAAAATCAATGAACGACCACAAATACAGTATGTAGAAATTTCTTAAGAGGCTAATAAGCTACTATGATGGATGATCGATCCCCATCAGATTTGCCAATTTGTTTTGGGAAGTTTTAGTGTATGCGGATAAACGATTAAACCCCTAGACTAGTAGCTAAGTCTAGAACAACAGTTTAAAGAGTTCTCTACTTTTCCTATGATCAATGGATTAAATAAGAGGCAAATAAGCCTACATGTAGCCTTCTCTTTCTCCTTATCTCCCTTGACCGATTATGTCACTCCTCTTCGTACTTAATCCGCTTGAAGAGTACCTACACACAGATAAAAGACAACAACCAATCAAAGCATATGATAATGATTTATTGATTAAACATGGCATGAAATCAAGTACATGATATACATATGAAAGAATAAATGAATAACACAAGCATATGGAAAAATATTTGAACACTTCATTAGTTAAAGTAAGAGTTACAATCCATTGCTCGATTCAACATCATTCCTCCAGTTCAATCCCATCCTCTCCTCAAAACAAGCAAGAAATTTTGACATCATTACAATACTTGAAATCAACTCAAGTCTCATACTAACAGCATCTCCTTATAATTCAATAATTTCCAGCCCCTGATCACATAGATGAGTGGTCTGTTTATAGGTGAATGAAGGAAGTTATGCCATAAATGGTGATAATGAATGCCCTCCCAAACTTAGAATTTAGTTCCATGGAGGAAGGGATAAAGGGATTGATGTTCCTTAACTCCCTTCCTCATTCAAATACGAGCTGAAAGGAGTAGATAACATTGAGAAACTTCTGGAGGCATCCAATGGATAAGGAATATTTCAAACCCTCATGGAAATTCGCTCAAATTCGCCCAGCGCAGGACAAAGAGGGAGCAAGTGCGCTGCATAGCACTCTGTCAGTGTATGGTTTGCATTGCAGTGAACCCTAATGAAGGCCTACCTGTGCTAATCTTCTTAGAGGTAGTTTCTGGATTATTTTGGTCATGAAACTTCTTGGGAAGCTAGGCATTTTGATGGTTGACTTCCTTAGGGCATGTAACAACTGAAATAGGGTTTGATGGGCCCTAATAGTACTGATCTGTAGGTTGGGGTTGATGTGCCCAAATGGATCTGTAACACATCCATGGTGGGATGTGGTTGGTTTCTTGACAGTGGAGCTTCTTTCCACATGACCGACGACAAGATTTTGTTCAGTACCTTGGAGGAGAAATATCTCTAGATACTCATAGCGATGGGTAATGATGAAAAGTATAGTGTCTCAGGAGTAGGCACAATTTTTTTTCAGAGGGAGCATGGAGCTCGCATTACCTTGACCGATGTCAAGTATGTACCAGGACTGAGGAAAAATTTGGTCTCGATTGCAATGCTGGAAGACAAAGGCCATGATGTAGTCTTTAGTAAGGGAAAGGTTTTCCTTAGACACATCACCATGAGACAGGTGAAGAAGATCGGTTCATGAGTCAAGAACCTGTATGCTCTTGAGGTTCAAGATGCATGAAAAGCCTTGAGGAGCAAGGCAACTGATGGAGAATTGGTGGTTGAGAGGGAGACTACATTACCTCTCAACATGCAGTGCCAGAAGAAGTCTCAGACAATTGTGGAGGAGCCACAATTGGTGAAGCGGCTTCAGGAGGTTGTGGAGCAACCACAACTAGAGAAGCCGAGAGGATATTGATTAGAGACATCTACTCATGCAGAGACCTCTAGTAGGGTGAAATTTCGAGCCAAGTGGGCAGAGGGATCACATGCATCCATACCTCCAGGTAGGAGGTGGGATGATGTGGAGTGACAGTCCCAAGAAGGCTGGAATAGGGGCAGGATCATTGAGGTACCCAACCTCTTTGATTAGACCTTTCTATGTGAGCCTCGACGAGGAGTAGTAGGACTGACTGAGTGGGTAGAGACAGATGCGGATGGAGCGACAGAGAGAGCTACAATGCAGGAATCCCAAGACAGTGTAGAGCTAGTAGGCTACAACAATGCGAGAGGCACAGGAGTGTTGCACCAGTGCAGGATGGCACAGAGAGGTGTGCAATGATGCAATATGCATGGATTGTTGCAGCAATTCAAAGGTCACAGAGGGAGCACTTGTTAGTGGCAGAGGAAGCTTCAGCATCAGAGGATGTTTCTAGCCCAACAGGGAGGTCAGTTGGGAGTTTTTTTGTTTCTAAAGTTGCTGGAGCAATAACACTTGGGAGAAGTGTTGCATGTAGAACATTCCAAAGGTTTAGGATTGAGTTCTAGTTGAATGCCTTTCTTTTTGAGAGGGCGTGTTGAAAATAACAACAAGAAATGCTAAAACTAGCACTGCTATAAATAACAGTTTGGGTACTAGTGTTGGACATAGCAACAAGGAATGAAAAATGGAAGTGCTAAAAATAGCATTGCTATAAATAGTATTTGGGGATATATTCCAATTTTAGTTAGTCCCTGAGCTAAAATTGAGAAGTAAAATTCGAATTTGATCTTAGCAGTTGTTTGTAAAATAATTAATTGATTCATCTTGAGTTAATTAGTTGGAGAAAATCAAACATGAAGTCTATGTGAGGACATGAAACAATTATCTCGTTGATTGAGGAATTTATCCCTTAGTTAAAGAGATAAGGATGAGTTGTAATTAGTTAGCTCAGTTAACTGAGTTAAGTCCAGTTAGATTAGTTCCAACAGTTTGTGGAACTGATTGTGAGTTCAGTTAGTTAATGCATGCATGCATGTAACTGTTGCACTTCAGATAACTGAATATTCTCTCATAAATAACTCATGCATGTTAGTTCAGTCAAAGACCCAGTTGAGATTAGAGGAAGGGATAGTGCACTATCAGTTGGAGTATTTTTCCTATATAGGAAACTCACCCATGCAGAAGGAATTATCTCCTTCAGGTTTGTGTAGTTATTATAGAGGTCAGAGCAGTGTGTGAGGTGATAATCACACAGGTGGCAGCTGGAGGACATAGGAGAAACTGCACAAGGAAATAGGAGGCTTGGAGGGTAGAGGAGAAGGTTGTGATAGCCTTTGACTATCTATGAGCAGTGTGGTTTGATTGCAGAGAGAGCAGGATAGCTTGTGAGCTGATTCTTTTTGTAATATGAACATATTTTGACTTGTATGATAATACTGAGATTAAGGTTTTAGGTTGAGGCTTTCCCTGGGTTATTCTTCTGTGTTCATGTGATTGATTTCTCTTCATCTGTTATATGTGTTCTATTTTATCTGGCTCATATTCGATTAAGCTTCCAAAAAGTTTGTTGTAGAAGTAGCTCTTGTATTTTGCTGTAGTACATTGCATAATCACGTGATCTACAGTGGGAATTTCTACATGCCCATAGTGTATCGTAGATCGCAATCCTACATATCGACGATCCCACAGATCGACAATCCCACAGATCAGGGTCTTTCAAAGCAGAAAATAGAGAATGAGAAAGAAAACCAGTGATCTGTGATTGCCAATAACATTAAATTCACTGAGAATCGGGCCCTTGGTGTTAAATCATCGTGAGGGGCCGATTTCATTTAGTAAAAAATTAAAGAAAAACCAAGGGCTGATGGGCCCTTTTCTCTCTCCTCCGGGGGGGGCACGTGGTAGAGCACCATTGGATCTGATAATGACACGAGGAAGATAACATCAACATGATGTGGTAATACGAAGATGGTGTGGCATCACAGAGATGGTGTGGGAGTACAGAGGACATGTGGCAAGTAGATTTGGCGTTTCTAGGGGTCCTATGGGGGCATATCCGGGCAGCATGTGTCACCACTCAGGAAGTGCCACGTGGCACCGATACGTCATCATTCTCATAGATTGACAATCAAAGAAGGTAAAAGGTCACAATTCCCATTAAAAGTCTCTAATTCTGATTTGTGGTAAAGGCGATCTGATAAGGGGGTTGGCCCACGATCACATGGAGGTCCAAAGAACCAAGGGTTAAGCACAAAAGGAGTCGATCCCATAGATGAGATATTTTATGTGATATGCCTTATGGAAGTTTCGCGTCCGGACAATCGGCAAGCTCTATGAAGTATGGTACAAAGGCCCTCCCCTATATTACGATTGGGATATCCGAGGTGGGCCCATTCTTGCAAATCGACAATCATAGGTGTCACGGTGAGATACCAAAGGTGACCACTAGAAACCACCGATATGTGGGATTCTATGTAACAAAGGAAACTAAACCATGGAGGGGAGTCCAAAGGCCCTAGTGCCTGAGGACTAAGCACCTCGTTATAGCCCTTGGTCAGATGAGAAGAAAGGTAGAAAGGGGATAAACTAAGGGGGGGCAAAGGACATCGGGACTCGTTGTTCCGTGATGCCTCTTAGTGTAAAGGTCTCAATGCACCGATGACTCCGATAGCGTGATATAGATATTCAAAGGCAGATGGGTTGGTAGCTGAGAATTTGAATAGAAGTATGGTGTAGTGGCAGAGCGATATGGGCTAATCCTGTAGAAGCCCCTGCAACAAGAAACTAAGGACTACACGGGCCGTTGAAATGAATTCAACTGCTTCGCTACAGGACTTTGGATAGTAAATGGAGGCATGGGGCTCCACTTTGACACATAGAAAATGATTGTCGAGACATGCTCCATTTCTACTGAGAATAGGCATTCACAGTTGAACCACTCCCAACCTCGAAGAACGAGCTACTCAGGCTCTTAAGGCGAAAGTGACAGGAACCAACCGAGCAATAGGAGAAGTGCATTATGGCAGAGACGTGTCTCCATCAAAGGCCTTTACAGGAATAGAAGAGGGACAATTCCTCCGTCATCTTTTTGTTTTCCTTTTCATTTAATTATTCTTTAATTTCTGTTTATTTCTAAGAAGGAACCAAATCCCGATTGTAAGCATTTTGGGCAGCAAAGCCTTACATGCCGAGACAACTAGTTTGTGAGATAGTTGAAGCTCAGGCGAAGATATTTTTGTAAATTGTTGATTCGAAGCCCCCCTTCTTTGTATAAATAAGGGGGGAAACACTTAAAATAGGTTCTGGAATTCTGCACTACTAGTGGCCCAAATTCTTGGGTTCCATTTTGGTTCTAAATGCTTTTTCGTGAGGGAATTGAGCTGTAGATTTTTGAATGTAAATGGACTAGTGAATGAGACTCATTTTGAAGATTAATGAAAATATTCTGGTGATTCTAATCATGGAAATGCACCGTATGTTTTCCCCTTTGTAAATCTCATTTCATATATGTTTTTCCTTCTCTGAAATAGTGTAATGAAACTGTTGGTTTCTTCCTAATTCATGAATTTATCCAGCTGCTAAATAGTGAACAATCCCTGTGTTTAAGACAAATTTACTTCTGTTAGTCTGTAGCCTGAAGTATCTGTGTACAAGATAGATTTACATATGTTATTTGATTAACCTACAGTACCTGTGTCAGCCCAGATTTACTCATGTTGTTTGGTGATAAAGGTACACATGATATATCTAGCATGAAAACTTAGTTAGCACTCCATTGTGGGTTTCACCAATGTTCAAGATTGTATATTTGTTACTAAGCAGTGATAGCACCTGTGTTAGCTACAGATTTACTTAAGTACCTGTAATGTGCACATATTTTCTTATGCTTTTAGTGACAAATGTCCCCAAGAGGTATATGGTCTGAAAACCTTGAATAGTGCACCATTGTCTCTACCATTTCATCTCTTCCCTCTTCCATATTCCTTCTGGAACATTATTGCTTAGGATCTTTTTGGCAGCCCTATGCATTGAGTTCCCTCCTTTCTTTCCTCCTCTCCACTTTAATACAACTTCAATATAAAGCTTATTGTTGTTGTGAGTCACCCACCAAAATAAGGCATTTCTCTTTGAAGTTGGCCTGATTTACCCCCTGAGCATTCAGATCCATGTGTTGGCTTGAGTTTACCTTCATGAAGGCCAATTGAACCAAGCCCCCTTTTATCCTTATACAATTTGTGACAATTAGAGTGCAACCGAAATCCCCCATTGAAAATCTCCCATGCATTCCCCTATGTAAGAAGTCATAGGCACTAGTTTACAATCAACCCAAAGGTTGTCACTAGAAACATTTCTCTGTCCCCTGAAGCACTCGTGGTCAAAGTGCCATTAAAAGTGACAACATTTTTCTAGTGTCGTTGCTAAGGAACATATTAGAATATTTTTCCCTTGGTACAAAATTTTTTTACATTCCCTTTGTTAGGTGAGCAAGGGAAGTGTGGGTTAAAGATCTCTCACCTTGGCGACTCCACTATTTCAATTTTATGGTAAACACCCTGGCGACTCCACTGTCCATATCTCTATTTGATCGCCCTGGATTTCAAATAGCCTCATACTCACTTTGATGCTAAAATAACTGAAAGATTTCCCTACCTTTAAAACTGAGATCGCTCATCTAGGAAGGTTTTCAAAATGGCATTCCCGAATTCCTGGCCAACAAATTTGCTCCACTGGATTGTTCTTCTATTGCTAGTTATCCCAATCATGTCCCTTCGTTTCATGATTGGTATCCCTATTTTCCTAGATTCAGTGGAAGCACAAATAGAAGGCCTGACCAACACCTCAAAGAATTTCATGAATGCATGGAACAAAAGGGTATTGAAGTTGTACAAATGAAGTTGTTCAAGTATTCTTTAAATGAGGATGCTAAAATTTGGTACAAAACAATATCTCATGGCAACATATCTTCCTTGAAATGTTTTCATATAGCATTCAATCACTATTTCCAATGACTATATCCACCGAATGCTATGTTCGAAGATTGTTGCACACATTTTAATGTTGAAAACATTCCTGAGGTTGATGACCCTACTGAAGATGTTTGTGGAGCTCCGCTCCAAGAAAACATCTACTCGTATCAAGAAGTGTCACCCAATGGGCAAGAAAGAGACGAAGGAAACATCATCGAGCTGCAAATAAACCCTCAAAGGTCTTATTCGGCCAAATTTGATGTTTCTCCATCTTATGATGATTATGAATTCGATGGGAAGTCGAGTGATGCAGAACTACAATAGTCCTAGTCATGGGAAGATGCACAAGAAGAGGCCCACCAGGAGGTTAATAAAGAGGCTTCAGTTCACAATGTGCATCCTTCACCTGGAGAACAAGATCAAGAACCTCCTCCGATTTATGATGCATATGATTCTCAAGAGGATGAGATGGTTGCGGAGGTTCAAAGGGAGTTGTTTACCAACATAGTGGGGAGAAGGCTTCCAACAACAAAATTTTCAAGAAGAGCCCAAATTTGAAGGAACAAGCAGAGTCTGCGATTGTGTGTTGCAGAAATATTCCTATTAGGAATTCTAAGTAGATTCTCCAGTATATTACTCTTACAGTTCAGAAACTGAAGATTCCATTACAGATTCCTAAGAGGGTTGACCCATTGACAAATGGGTAGCAAAATATCAGCGACAAGTTTTTCTTGAAAAATCTAAGGTTGAGGAGCTAAATAGTGTTTGTGGCTGCCCTAACGAAGAATACATTGGTCTGCAATCTATTTATGAAAAATAGGCAGCTGAAAAATCTTTTTATCGGTCCTATGACCCTGTAGCTGACTACATGACGAAATTCTTAAATCAGAATCAAAGGTTATTTATGGAGTATTAATCAAGTCCTTTGTTAGAATATTTTTCATGGTGCATGCATGCTTATTTTAATTTTTAAATTTTAGTAATAGGGAGGCATTAGGTCCAGCACCCAAATGTTGACCTAGCTCCATTGGAGGGTTGAACTCACTTAGGTGAATTGAGCCCTATAGGTAGGTAGGAATTGTATATAAATAAGCTCACTAGCTGAGCATTTAGTTTCTAGGTAGAATTTTTAATTATGCACTTTAGTTTGATGAGGGAAGGACTCCTGACAAATAAAGTCCCATGGAGATTTTCTGGTTGTATAGATTCATTATATTTCTGACTCCATGTCCAATGGTGAAGGTTACTGGTCTGCACGTTCTTAGCACCTTGCCAGCAAGGCACTATCCCCAGTTGGAGCCAATGTTGTCACTCACTACTAAGTGTGTTTTAAATTGTGAAAAGTGCCAAAGATTAGTCAATTTTGAAGCCATTTCCCAAGCCACTAAAGCTCTCAAATCTTAATCAAACCCTCTCCATCGGATAGTGCTTGGAATAAGCTTTCCAACAGTAGGTGGAAGTCAAAAAATTAACTCCTAGATCAGAAGTTAGAGCAGAGTGAAGGGACCCTTTGAAAACCATAAAACAAAGAGAAAACGACTAAGGGTCAGGCTCATCGAAAATCAAAATCGGGGCTTTTCTAAAGCAGCAGCAAGGGAAGACAGTGAAATCTATGATCATTCAATCACTGATATTGCAAATCGCCTATCGGCGGGTCCAAGGCATGACATATCAACTTATTAGCAATCATAGGTCCCGCATAATGGAGGTTCGAGAGTGATATCACAAATCGAGAGTCAAGGGTCAATGTATAGTGCAAAGGATAGTCAAATCGGTGATTGAAGGTCCTTAGCCCATAGTGTATTGCAGATCAGCAATCTCGCAGATCAGCAATCTCATAGATCGGGGTCTTTCAAAGCAGCAAATAGAGGAGGACAAAGAAAACCAGTGATTTACGATCACTGATAACACTAAAATTGCCAAGATTTCGGCCGTTAGCATTAAAGTACTGGGAGAGGCTGATTTCATTTAATAAATAAATTCAAACAAAAGGTAAGGGCAGATGGGACCTTTTCTCTCTCCTCTAGGGGGGCCTCGTGGTAGAGCATCATTGGATCCGATAATGACATGAAGTAACTAATGTCAACATGATGTGGCAGTACGGAGGACATGTGGCACACAGATTTGGCATTTTCAGGGGTCCTAATGGGGCATATCCAAGTGACACGTGTCACCACTCATGAAGTGCCACATGCCACTGATGACATCATCATTCCCGCAGATTGGAAATCAGCGAAAGTAAAAGGTCGCAACTCCAATTAAAAGACTTTGTTTGAAATTTGAGGTAAGGAGGCTCTGATAAGGGGGCTAGCCCACCATCACATGGAGGTCTGAAGAACCAAGGGTTAAGCACAAAAGGGTCCAACCCCACAGATTGGTGATCGCACAAAGCAAAGGCCCCTCCTCCACTGAAGTCCTTTCCAACTTGTGACTGTGATATGCGGGAACTCTCCTGGATGTGATATTTTATGTGATATGCCTTATGAAAGTTTTGTGCTTGGACGATTGGCAAGCTCTACAAAGTATGGTAGGAAGGCACTCTCCTATATTGCGATTGTGATATCCCGAGTGGGTCCAATCTCGTAGATCGACAATCGCAGGTGTCAAGGGGAGATACCAAAGGTGACTGTTAGAAATCACCAATATACAAGATTCTATGCAACAAAGGAAAATGGGCCCCGAAGGGGAGTCCAAAGGCCCTAGCACCTGAGAACTAAGCACCTACTCATAGCCCCCGGTTACATGAGAAGAAAGGCAAAAAGGGGCTAAAACCAAGGGGGGGGGGGGGGCAAAGGAGATTGGGACTCATTGTTCTGTGATGCCTCTTAGCGTAAAGGCCAGGATGCAACGATGCCCCAATAGTGTGGTACATAGTTTCAAAGGAGGATGGGTTGGTAGATGAGACTTTGAATAGAAGTGTGGGGTAGTGGCAAAGAGATATGGACTAATCCTGTAGAAGCCCCTGCAATGAGAAACCAAGGATTACACAAGCCGCTGAAATGAATTCGACTGCTTCATCGCAAGACTTCGAATGGCAAATGGAGGCATGGGGCTCCACTCCAAAACATAGTGAAGGACTCTCAGGACATGCCCCATTTCTATTCCGTAATAGGCATTCACAGTTGAACCACTCCCAACTCTGGAGAAAGATCTACTCAGGCAGTTAAGGCAAAAGTGACAGGAACCGGCTGAGCAGCAGGAGACGTGCATTATGGCAGAGACGTGGCTTGATCATAGGCCTTCATAGGAATAACAGAGGGCCACTTCCTCCATCATCTTTTCGTTTCATTATTCTGTAATTTCTCTTTATTTTCAATAAGGGATCAAATCCTTATTGTAATCATTTTGGGCAGCAAAGCCTTGCACGCTGAGACAGCTAGTCTATGATACAGTTGGAGCTCAGGTGAATATATTTTTGTAAACTTGATGAGCCCCAAAAATGGATAATTATATGGGCTCACTCAACCTCCTAATTCAACTTAATCCACCATTCTCATTAGTTTATTGCATTTTTTTTATTATATTTATGCTAATAGAGTGAATTGGGTTAGTCATTATGCCAACAAGTCTAATGTGTGCTTTGTGTAGTCTTTTTGGTTAATTTGGAGACAAAATCAAAGGTTTAAATGAGCATTTGGCAGCAAAATTCGTGGAGAGGATTTGTAGGAAGGTGTCCCCTTCATTTATGGGCCCTTACCTCGAATTCTCCACCATCAGCTCGGAGTTCAAGGGCCACCAAATCGATTATCACAAGGGCAGCCGAGCAAGTCAAGTAGGACTGTTGTTAAACTACAAGTTTTGGGCAGCCGAGTTCCTAAAGTTTAGGAGGGTTGTTGGGGTCCTCAATTTGTATAAATAAGAGGGCTTAGGGCCTCATTTTGGGGTTAGCCAGTAGTTAGTCACTTTGTAGGCAGAAGTTAGCTAGTTTGTAGTTCGATTTTAGTTAGTAGATTAGCTTTGCATTTCAACACCTTTTCAAGCTTTCCCTTGTGGACAGTTTTTGATGTAACTCTTCTTTTCTTGCTCAATAAAGATGAATCCAGCTTTGCACCAGCTCTAAATCTCTCTTAGGAGGCTTTAGCTCTTCGGGTTGGGTCCATATCAAGTGCCCAGTACCTTATTTGTTTACCTTTATGTGTTTTTGTTGCATTCTTAGAATAAAATCTGCTATTTAGATTTAAATCTTGGTTTGTTATTTAGATTGCTTTTGATGATTAAAAAGGATTTTTATGTTTAGATTGAGTTGATAGGTTATTAACAGGGAAGAGCTTCAGAAAAAGGCCATCAAGCACCTCTGATTTCACCTTTCCCTCAGTGGGATCAGGAGCTGGGATCAAGGTGACCTTGCTGCCAACAAAAACACAATCTTTGCTTCGCCATGCAATCATTAGTGTTCGATTTTTTATTTGCAGAAGCTGGTTACATGTTCAGAGTCTTGATTGCTTAGTTTGCATAGCATTTCACATTATTTCATTGCAAATAAACTTTTGTTCATTTCCTTTTGATGTTAGGTCATATTAGAGTGAAGTAACTAGGTCATAGTTTTTATAAGTGTTTGTTTGTTCAGTTTGAAAAACCACTTGCAGAGTACCTGTTATCCTTCTTTACCTGCCCATACTCCATCCAACCTACCTGCTTCACCCTTCACTTAGAACCCTTACCTTACATTTGCCTCATTCGCTTACTTTGCCATAATTCTCATCTTCTTGTGCAACATCGTTTTATACCTGCTTGAACAAATCTCACCATCTGCGCCACTCCTCAATTCCATCCTCCAAGTCTTGAACTCCCATACACCCCTATTTCACCTCCATACTCATTCCTCCACCTTTTTCACTCCATCCATTCTCCAAAATCCTCTTTTCGGAACATCATGTAGAAAATTCCAGAACATCCTGTAGAACTCGTGCAGACTTCCTGTAGAAGCTCACGAATGAGGTTTCTTGATAGCGAAACTCTGTGAAACTCTCTGGAATGGTGCTAGGGACCCCTTAGGTCCTCTTTGAACCTTCCCAACCTTCTACAAGAATTTCCTCTCGCAAATCCACCTCTGCACAGTCAAAAACAGTAAAAGCACATGCATAATAATCCTACAAAGCCATTCAAAAATACAAAAATATGTTTTCTTAAAATAGAATTAGTTTAGACATGTGTATTTTACCTTCCTAGAAGTAATGGCATCTCTTTCAGTAGCTTGCATCCTCTTTTTTGCATCAGTAGGGCTAGCTGGTAAAATTAGGGTTTGCAAGGGTTTGCATTTCCTTTCCACTTTTTGCTTCTTTCTGCAAGTAGATTAGCTTCCTTTGAGTTAGCTTTCATCCATCAGTTAAAAAGATTCTTCTTAGAGCTCATCGAAGTTGGCTTGAGCCCCTATCGGACTTGTGCCAGCTGACCAAGTGACAGCTGCGGAAAGAGATAGTACTTGTGCATACAGCACCGTCGCTTCCAAGTTTGTTACGAACTACCGGGTTGATAAAATTAAAGAAGGGAGTCCTAGGAGTTGCAGCATTATTGCTGCAATACTGGGGCTCACCACTCTTTTTGGCGCCGTTTCCAGGGAAGCGTCAGAGTATTGGTGATTATTGCTTTTCTTCTATTTTCTACTACAACCTTCTGCTAAGTAGTTTATTTCATTTCCATTCTGTAATTTCATTTCTGCAAAAGTAGATTAGACATTTCATGCTTTCATAGATTAGAATTTCAATTCCGCATTTTCATTTCAGCAAGATAGTTAGTTGTAGTTCAATATATTTTAATTTTTTGTAGGTACAAGCAAAAAAAAGAAAAAATCAACCAAAAAGATTTCCTTTCATGCCTTTTAGGAGTAGAGATAGTTCAGAAAAATGATTGCATAACACCCCCACTACTTCACAAAACCAACCTTCTCTCTTCTTTGATGGTTTTGATTAAAGAACCCTTAGGTGGACAGCAAGACATATTTGAAGAACCTCAAGGGAAGAAGAAGAATAAAACATTTCTCTGGAGAAAATGGCTACAAGCAGAAATGTTGGGAACAGTACCTTATCCAAAAATGAATTTGCAAATCAGATGGAAGATTTCAAGTGTGATATGAGGCAATTTTTTGCCATGCAACTGGATACCTTGCAGATCCAAAAGAAGCAAGAGGAAGCCAAGAGGGCGTTGGCCATCTTTTGTCCTAGGTGCACTAGAAAGCATCCTAGGCATGAATGTCCATTGCACTCCCTAGAAGTGTGTTTCGTCTGTGAAGAATACCATCCTACGAATCAGTGCCCTTCCTTGCCTGGACTTAAAGCTGCATATCAAAGGGCAAAAGAAGTCACTAAACCACTCTATTTCATGAACCAAAGGAGGTCACATGGACCCATACCTTACTAGCAGGAACTGCAAGGGACATCCGAGACCTATTACGACCCCTATCAAGCCACTTTCATGCCTTCTTAGGGTCCCCCTGCTCATCCTTCCTGGTTCACACCTCCTCCTTGTTCCTTCACAGATCCATATTATACTCCTCTAGTTGCTCATTCATTTCACTCTTATGCTCAGCCACAACCTCAGTGGAATGCACCTCATCAGGAGTGGAGGCCCCAATATAACTCTCCTCCCGCTCATTTGCCTCTACCACCTTCCCAACCACAACCCCATCCGCATCCATCTCAAAAATACACTCCACTCAACTACCCATACCACCATTTCCAAAATGGCCCATTGGAATAGCTTAACCCAATTGCAAAGCTGAGACGCAACATGTCCAAATGACTCCTCTTGAGCTCAATGATCTTCACCATAGCTCAAGAAGAGTATTGCCAGAAAGAGATTATATTGACAACATTGAAGGACCACATCCAGCAAAAGAAGATTCAAAAGAGGAGATCAAAGAACCATGGGCTGCAATTGATAAAGAGAAGACATCAAAATCAGAGATTGAGAGTGCTCCCTCATGGTTACCATCAAATCCTCCATGTACTCAAGAGAAAACTCAACAAAAAGAGGAAGATGTGAGGGTCATGATAGAAGAAGATATGGAGAATGATCCAGATCAGCAAAAGGACCAAGGATATCAGAGCTATATTGAGATATAGTTTTAGACGGTCACTAAGTTGTAGCAGTACTCTCTTCTTCAGCTATGCATAATCCCTTCAAAGTTAAATCATTTGGTCTCTGAAATCCGGATAACTATCAAAGCATGCATTTCAAGCCTCCACGTCATTCTGTCTCTAATCTCGATGTGCACATGGTTCCATTGGAAGTATTCTTATACTTGAGAATGATTTTGTTTTCAAGTAGGGTAGGGTAGAAAAAAAAAAATGGAAAGATGGAAATAAGAGGAAAAATCTAAGGTGAAAACCTCCTCGGAGGCGCCTTAGATTGGCTCATTGATTGAAAACCTCCATGAGGTGGTCAATGGGTTGAAAAAAAAAAAAAGGTCCCTGGGTGAAAACCTCCCTTGGAGGCGCCCAGGGCAGGCAATTAGGGTGAGAACCTCTATGAGGCACCCTAGTAGTTTTCAAAAAAGAAAAAAAGAAAAAATAAAAGAAAAAGAAAACAGGCATAATGTTTATGAAAAATTGCAGGTTGTACTGAATACTTTGCAGGAAAAGAGGGGTGTGCAAAACAAGGACAGGAGTCCATACTAGGCTCCAGGACATCCCTTCAGACACTCCCTCCATGGCCACTCACCTCTCCTAAGATTTGGTCACATTCGGGTTGAGATTGGGCCTTCTATAGGAAGTTTTGGGCCTTCTACAGGAAGCTACAGGCGTTTCTACAGAAAGTTCTGTATTTGTACAGGAAACATCCTGTAGAACCTTCAGGCGAGCCATATTCGATTTTGGAAGGGAATATAAAGCTTGGAATCTATTGGTTAGGCCTGCAAGCATCCATGTTTTCATACCTCACCCTTTTCCATCATTTTTTCTGCCTCATTGTGCTTCTTTTATGAAAACTGTGTTTTCTACAAGAAGTTCTGTGTCTTCTACAGGAAGCTTACAAAAAAGCCAAATTGATCTACAAAGAGGACCCAAAGGCTGGGAATATATCCATGAGGCCTGCACACATCCATGTTTCCATCCCTCACCTTTCTCCACCATTTTTTCCACCTCATTGTGCTTCTTTTAGAAAACTGTGTTTTCTACAGGAAGTTCCTGTAGAAATTACAAGAAGCTAAAAATGGATTGCAAAAAGGTAGTTTGGCGAACATGATAGCTTGCTCAAGGATTCAGAAGTCCTCTTGCAATTTTCATACTCCTCCATCATCTCCATGCCTGCATCATAGCCCAAGCTCAGTTTTTCTTTCCATGCAAAAACTTGTAGAATGCTTTGAAGAAAAAATACATAGAACAGAATTTGTTTTTTTTCTATAACTTGAAAACCGTGCATCCATTTACAAAACCATTTTACAGGGAGTTGTATAGGGATGATGGCAACATGCCCAAGCCATTTCAACCAATTCTGGTGCACGGTTTCCAAGAAATCAGCCTCCATCACCTTCAGCC
This sequence comes from Pinus taeda, assembly GCA_000404065.3. Taxonomy (NCBI): domain Eukaryota; kingdom Viridiplantae; phylum Streptophyta; class Pinopsida; order Pinales; family Pinaceae; genus Pinus; species Pinus taeda. Next base: position 56,991 of record APFE031295060.1, read on the forward strand.
ATTTTTGCATTTCTCCATATCTGTGCATCCGTTTCAAAATATGTTTCATGGAGAGATGCATATGGGTGACAATAACCTACCCAAGCAGTTTCAGCCGATTCCGATGCACGGTTTCCGAGAAATTGATCACTGTAATCTTCAGCCATTTCCTATTTTTCTCGAAATTTGTGCATCCATTGATCGTAATTTTGCTATGGGAGGTGCATAATGATGACAGGAACATGCTTAGAAATTTTTAGATTGATCCGGTCTATCGTTCGGGAGCAATGGCGAAAACAAGTTTCTGGCCTGTGAAAATTCAACATCAACAGCGTGATGGTGCAGATCTGAACGTGAAGCCAGCTCCTACAGTGTGGATCTGGCCAGAGGATACCTGCACAAGAAAAATAACCACACATCAGACAACAAAAAGCTTATAGCACAAAGGATCCATGCATGCAGCAACGAAATATGAGCATGCAGCAGCAGAAACAGACCCAGCAGCACGTCGACTTGCAGGTATTTGTCTAAACCAGCTCCTCTATTTGCATCAATATGATTCGAAAGTGCATAACGAATGAAGTGGTGGGATTAAGCCGACAGTTCCTTGTCCAATTCTCTAGCGCTCAGCCAGGAATCATGCAGCGTACGTGTTAGACAACTCACGTGAAATTAAAAAAAGCAGGTAGTGTTGGTCATTTGAACTCTGGTGCAACTGATTAACAAGAAGAGAACATATAGTTCATCATAGCACTACAGTCTGCATGTGGCCACGTACACCTGGCCACCTCACTCCTTCACCACAAGTCATGCAACAATTAAAGAACGCTCGGCTGAAACTCACAAACCGCTGTTCATTTGCACTTGCCACATCCTCAACTGAAGTTTGCACAAAATGACAACTTACTCACCCTCCACCAGTTTCTCTACCTGTCTTCGAGATTCTACTGCGTATCAAGCTCGCTCAGAGGTGCAGGGGCACTCTACATGCATTTCTACAGGAAGTCTTCTACAGGAAACACAGAAAACAGCCATGCAGAAAGAAAACCTAGGAATTTCAGCGAAGTTCAAGCTCAAAATGAGGTAGGATCGGGGAAACTTCTTTGTGCATGATTTTTTGGTGCAAAATGGTGAATTGAACACGACATTAAATTGAAAAATGAGAGTAAAAAGTTTGCCTGTGCATTGAGAACAGTGGAAGTCTGCCTGCATGATTCAATGAGTTTACCCATTCTTTTCTTCTGCTTATGAAATCTCCTCATCATTTTTAAAAAGAGAAAGAAGAAAATAAAAAATTCCCTTGCAAGGAAGACATGCAGCAGACCAACCTCTGTGTGGAAAAACCTGAATTTACATATCTATCAATGTGTGAAAAAACCAGTGTCCTTATGCTCTGATCTGTAAAAATTTTCTTTTATAAACAAACAGATCAATTCGAGGTGACAACAGTCTTAACACAAGGGAATTACTGCCATTTGATGTTTTAAAGAGCACACGAAAAGTTCCTTCTTAGGTTCAAAAAAGATCAAATTCAGTTGTCCTCTATTTCAGTGATTGACTGTGTTTTTTCCACTTGAGCATTTTCTCTTTTTTTGGTTAAAACACAAATTTAACACCATGCCAGGTAAAGAAATTGAGAAGAACATTAATGAGGGAGCACAAGACATTCAAACAGAGGGAAAAATAGAGGAGGAACAGAAGGAAAAAGAGGAATTTGACATGACCGCTGAGCATGAGACAGAAAATGAGACAACAGCGAAAACAGAGAGGGCGAAAAAGGAAAAAAGGCTGGAAAAAAGGCCAAGAAAGCCCAAATGGGAGTTGTCACAACCAAGGCAACCACACCATAATTAAAAGGCAAGACAACCCCAGCCAAGCAGACCGAAACAGTGAAGACAGTTTCTACAGGAAGCCAAAAGCAGTTTCTACAGGAAGACAAAAAACAGTCAGCACAGGACTTTCTACAGGAAGTTTAGAAATAGAGGAACAAAAAGGGAAAATCACCTGAGATTTTGGCCAGGGAGGCAACAGCCATGCTTTCCACCATTAGCACACCTCCAAGACCAAAAAGGAAGAGGAAGAGGCAAACCTCCATGTATTTTAAAGTGAAAAAGGAGCACACGGATATAAGTGGGCAGACCCAAACCACAGTCAAAGGAGCAAATTGTCATTAAGGACACAAAAGCTAAACAAAAGGAGCAGCCTCCTTCAAAGAGATCCATCATCTATGAATGAGGAAGCCAAAAGCCTTCACCTAGAGAGAGCAAATTAAGATGATGGACTCAAAGACAATTCTACAAGAAGCTGAGACAGTGCTACAAGAAGCTGAGAATTCTCTATAGGAAACTCGGGATAAGCTAAGAAAGACCAAGAAATTGGAGGAAAAGGTGGCCAAACAACCACAGGAAGAAGGAAAGACAAGGAAACATCCGATGAGCAGCAAAGAGAGGAAAAATTGCAAGCTAAGGTTGAGGCGCTAACAAAACTGCTACAAGAAAAGGAGCACAGGCAGTGGGAAGAAGCAGAGAGAGAAGCATGGTTTCATGACCGAGAAGAGGACATCACTTCATAAGCTTGGCATGACAGGGAGGAAGAGATAGATTAGTTGCTAAGAGGATGAGAAACACTTTCAGTAGGGGGGTGATGATGAGCCCCAAAAATGGATAATTATATGGGCTCACTCAACCTCCTAATTCGACTTAATCCACCATTCTCATTAGTTTATTGCATGTTTTTTATTATATTTATGCTAATAGAGTGAATTGGGTTAGTCATTATGCCAAAAAGTCTAATGTGTGCTTTATGCAGATTTTTGGTTAATTTTGAGACAGAATCAAAGGTTTAAATGAGCACTTGGCAGCGAAATTCGTGGAGAGGATTTGCAGGAAGGTTTCCCCTTCATTTATGGGCCCTTACCTCGAATTCTCCACCATTAGCTTGGAGTTCAGGAGCCACCAAATCGATTATCACAAGGGCAGTCGAGCAAGTCAAGTAGGACTCTTGTTAACTGCAAGTTTTGGGCAGTCGAGTCCCTAAGTTTAGGAGCACTGTTAGGGTCCTCAATTTGTATAAATAAGAGGGCTTAGGGCCTCATTTTGGTTAGCCAGTAGTTAGTCACTTTGTAGGCAGAAGTTAGCTAGTTTGTAGTTCGATTTTAGTCAGTAGATTAGCTTTGCATTTCAGCACCTTTTCAAGCTTTCCCTTGTGGACAATTTTGATGTAACTCTTCTTTTCTTGCTCAATAAAGATGAATCCAGCTTTGCGCCAGCTATAAATCTCTCTTAGGAGGCTGTAGCTCTTGGGGTTGGGCCCATCTCAAGTGCCCAGTACCTCCTTTGTTTACCTTTATGTGTTTTTGCTACATTTTTAGAATAAAAGCTGCTATTTATATTTAAATCTCGCTTTGTTATTTAGATTGCTTTTGATGATTAAAAAGGATTTTTATGTTCAGATTGAGTTGATAGATTATCAACAGGAAAGAGATTCAGAAAAAGGCCATCAAGCACCTCTTATTTCACCTCTCCCTCAGTGGGATCAGGAGTTGGGATCAAGGTGACCTTGCTACCAACAAAAGCACAGTCTTTGCTTCGCCATGCAATCATTAATGTTCGATTTTTTATTTGCAGAAGTTGGTTACATGTTCAGAGTCTTGATTGCTTAGTTTGCATAGCATTTCACATTATTTCGTTGCAAATAAACCTCTGTTCATTTCCTTTTGCTGCTAGGTCAGATTAGAGTGAAGTAACTAGGTCATAGGTTTTATAAGTGTTTTTTTGTTCAGTTTGAAAAACCACTTGCAGATTACCTGTTATCCTTCCTTACCTGCCCATACTCCATCCAGCCTACCTACTTCACCCTTCACTTAGAACCCTTACCTTACATTTGCCTCATTCACTTACTTTGCCATTATTCTCATCTTCTTATGCAACATCGTTTCATCCCTCCTTGAACAAATCTCACCATCTGTGCCACTCCTCAATTCCATCCTCCAAGTCTTGAACTCCCCTACACCCCTATTTCACTTCCATACTCGTTCCTCCACCTTTTTACCTCCATCCATTCTCCAAAATCCTCTTTTTGGAACATCCTATAGAAAATTACAGAACATCCTGTAAAAATTCCAGAACATCGTGTAGAACCCCTGCAGACTTCCTGTAAAAGCTCACGAATGAGGTTTCTTGATAGCCAAACTCTGTGAAACTCTCTGGAAAGGTGCTAGGGACCCCTTATGCCCTCTTCGAACCTTCCCAGCCTTCTACAAGCATTTCCTCTCGCCAATCCACCTCTGCACAGTAAAAAACAGTAAAAGCACATGCATAATAATCCTACAAAGTCATTCAAAAATACAAAAAGATGTTTTCTTCAGATAGAAGTAGTTTAGACACATGTATTTTACCTTCCTAGAAGTAATGGCATCTCTTTCAGTAGCTTGTATCCTCTTTTTTGCATCAGTAGGGCTAGCTGGTAAAATTAGGGTTTGCTAGGGTTTGCATTTCCTTTCCGCTTTTCGCTTATTTCTGCAAGTAGATTAGCTTCCTTTGAGTTAGCTTTTGTCCATCAGTTAAAAAGCTTCTTCTCAGAGCTCATCGAAGTTGGCTTGAGCCCCTAGCGGACTTTGTGTCAGTTGACCAAGTGAGAGCTGCGGCAAGAGCTAGTACTTGTGCATACAGCACTGTCGCTTCCAAGTTTGTTACGAACTACCAGGTTGATAAAATTAAAGAAGGGAGTCCCATGAGTTGCAGCATTATTGCTGCAATACTAGGGCTCACCAAAACTATAGATTCAAAACCCCCCCTTCTTTATATAAATAAGGGGGGAACACTTAAAATAGGTTCCAAAATTGTGCACCAGCAGTGGTCCAAATTTTTGTGTTCCATTTTGGTTCTAAATGCTTTTTCATGAGGTACTTGAGTTGTAGATTGCTGAATGTAAATGGACTGGTGAATGAGACTCCTTTTGAATATTAATGAAACTATTCCAGTGATTCAAATCATGGCAATGTGCCGTATATTTTCCCCTCTGTAAATCTCATTTCATATATGTTTTTCCTTCTTTGAAATAGTGTAATGAAACTATCAGTTTCTCCCTAATTCATGGATTTATCGAGGATGCTAAATAATAAAAAGTCTATGTATTTAAGACAAAGTTACTTCTATTAGTCTATAACCTGCAGTACATGTGTGAGCCCATATTTACTCATGTTGTTTGGTGATAAAGGTACCCATGATATATCTGGAATGAAACCTTAGTTAGCACTCCATTGTGGGTTTCACTCGTGTTCATGATTGTATATTTGTTCCTAAGCAACGAAAACACCTTTGTTAGCTATAGATTTACTTAAGTACCTGTAATGTGCACAGATTTGCTTATGCTTTTAGTGACAAATGTGCCCATGAAGTATATGGTCTAAAAGCCTTGAATAATGCTCCATTGTCTCTACCATTCCATCTCTTCCCTCTTCCATCTTTCTACTCGAACATTATTGCTTAGGATTCTGTTGGCAGCCCTATGCATTGAGTTCCCTCCTTTCTTTCCTCCTCTTCACTTTACTGCAACTTCAATATAAAGCTACCCATTATTGTGTGTCGGCCACCAGAACAAGGCATTTCTCTTTGAGGTTGGCCTGATTTGCCCCCTGAGCATTCAGATCCATGTGTTGGATTAATTTTACCTTCATGAAGGATAACTGAACCAAGCCTCCTTTTATCCTTTTAAAATTCGTAACAATTGGAGTGAAAACAAAAGCCCCGGTTGAAAATATTCCATGCAATCCTCTATTTAAGATGTCCTAGGCGTTGGTCTACAATCAACCCAGAAGTTATCTCTAGGAATCTTTCTATGTCCCCTGAAGCACTTGTGCAACAGGTGCCGTTAAAAGTGACAACATCTTCTTTAACTAATACTCTCGTCATTAGCAATGATTTCCCTACTTCAGGATTCTCTTTAATTGTGACTGGATTTTCATTTTCCTCCTTTTCTTCTGTAGCATGAGCACCTATTTAACATGCTGGTGCATTCTCAGGAAATTCCCTAGACATATGTTCCAACTTCCCACAATTGAAACATTTGATGTGATAGTTGTTTCCTCATCCACTACCTCTAGAAAATGATCTTCCTCCCCTTGAACCTCCTCCTCTTGATGAATGACTATTGTAACTTCCTCCTCCTCTTCCAGATTAGACTCCTCCTTTTCCACTTTGATATCATTTACCTCTTGTAGGACTCATTCCTTCACTTATTTGACTTTTCTTTTGAGCAATATTCTCTTCTACCTTCAAGGTAGCCTAATATGCATCCTCAACCATTCACGAGGATAACAGGTTGATTTCATCTTGAATATCAAATATCATACCACTTATATGTCTAACAAATTTCTGAGCATCATCTTCTACCTGATTAGCTGTAATATTTATCTTGTAAATTGTTTAGTGTATTCTCTAACTGACATGAAATTTTGTCTAAGATTTTATGATTATTTAAAAATATCAATTTAATAATATTTAGGAAATAATTTACCTTTGAGGTTTTCTACCATTTTGTCTCAATATTTAATCTTAGACTTGTGTTTCCTCTTCTGTTCAAATTTACTTCATCACACCAAAGGGTTGGATGGACTTTGAGTCTAGTCACTACACACTTGACTCACTTATCTCCTTCAACATCTTCATAATAAAAGTATTTATCAAGAGCATTTATCTAGTCCATTAGCTCATCAACATTCAAGTTTCCTTCAAATAGTGGTGCCTCCATTTTTGGTCGGGAAATCATTTTGGTAAACATATAAAGCATCCTTACCTCTAATGTTTCTTTTGTTTCTTCTTCACTAGAAGATTCTATTTTTGCATCATTAACATCTCTTACATCTATTCCTCTCCTTTGTGTAGTCCCCATAACTGCCATTATTTCTCAAAGTCTCCTCACTTCATCTTGCAAAGCCACATTTGCTACGAGTCACCCTTTTCCTATTACTCTACCTACTCCATGTCAATCTTTCATCTTTACTTATTTTAGGAAATTCTTTGATACCACAGTGATGTCGATTGGTCACCTGAATCCTTTAATCTTTCACGAGTTCTGATTTTGCATAGGTGGATACTTTGCTCTTACTACAATTTCCAGAGATTAATATAAGTTTTATTTAGATTCGAAACATTTTTAGCATCAAATATATTTATTGTTGCAATATTATATCCTGAGGATGTGAAGGCCAGAGGTATTTAGACTTATGTATCTAGATCGAGGCTCGAGATAGTTAGAGTCTATAACTTCTAGATATCGCAATTCAAATCCAAGCATGTCTGGGGTCAACAAAATATTTTTAGACGAGATGTATATATGACTAGATTTTGGTAATAGTGACAAAATCTAATAAAATAAGGAGTTGTCTTTAGTGTGACTGTTAGGAGTTTCCAGTGCCAGAATCTGGCAAAAAATTTTGAGGTGAAATCTTGATTAGTGTTATTTAAACTAGTTTTTTGACTGTGGATATAGATTCAACACCGTAAAAAACCCCTAGGGCACTTCTCTTATGCAGGGGTTAGCCATCAAGCTTGTGATTTCAATGAATTCCTGCTGGATTTTAGAGAAATTAGACCGAAATATTCCACTACAAAAGCTTCCAAAAAGTCCACTAAATACAACTCGATAAAATAAAAAGTATATCTTACTCCACATTATAATGGGACCCACAAGGTATTCGATTCTAGCCTGATTTGATAGTCCGGGAGCCTTGACAAGTAATACTCCTACGCAAAGTCAAATCATCTCAGATATCTAGCTTTATTCAGTGGTCGAAGGGACTTTGTATACACTACTTTATACAATGATTTGGATGCCCAAATATGTGCTCATAGGGTCCCACACTAAATATGTCTTGGCATTGTTTACTACACCAGACTAAAGCTACAAAACATTTAAATGTTGAATTATTTCTTCGAACATTAGATTATTTTAAATTCTAAGGTAATATAGGTCTAGATGTTTGAAGAGTGTATAATGATTTCAACCGAGTTTTCTCTCCTATTTCGTCACCAGCAAATGAAGAACTAAAAATTACACTGAAATACCAACATATACACATAGAATTTGACAAAGATAAACTAACTTAAAAATGAAAAGGGAAAATAATCATTATTGTTGCACATAATCCCTTTCACATATTGATCTATTGATATTTTTGCAATTCTCACTCTCCACACTCTCTAATATTTGATCTCTTTTTTTATTACATATGATAATTTTTTTAGGGATTACCCTTACATCATTCTAACAAACCTAATCTATTATTTCAAATTTATAGCAAATCTCTAATTTAGCTAGGTTTTAAAAAACATTAGTAACAAAGTTATTCTAAATTATATATAATAAAAATATTACACATGTAAAGAAACCAAATTCTCTTCTAAATAAATTAGGTAACCAACTTCTTTGATAAATAATGTTTTGATATAATCTATATTTGGATTTTTCTTCCATCCACTTCAGTTTACACATGATAAACTATACTGTTTGGATCCCGGAGCTGTCCCTTGCTGTCAAATTGCGATCTCTTCCGTGATTGGATATGTTGAAGTCTGGCTGCATAGAGAGGACTATAAAAGTGTAACCTAAACTCTTCTCTGGATATATTTTTAGATTAGTTTTATTCAAAATTCTGGTTAAGAATGTTTGGACTTGTAAATACGGTAAATATGATATAGTTTTAACATTTTTTGTTTTTTCCCAATATATTGGTGATAAATTTCATATTAAATTTTGAATTTTTAAGTATTTTATTCTTGAGACTCTTAATTCATTTATATTTAAAAACTAATCTAAATAACCCTAATTTAAAAGTATATATATATATATTGGAGGGGATGGCCATGATGGGTGTTTGAAACTCGTTTTAACACTCAATAAAAGGCTCCGTACAACTCTCAGTTTTCCCATTTTTCTCAATGAGGAGGATAAGCATGATCTAATGGCCGAAGTTTTTGAGGATGAAATGAAGAAGATCCTCCATATTTTCCAAAAGGAAAAGAGCCATAGCTCTGATGGTTAGGGTTTAGAATTATTCGGGATGCTTTATGAAATTTTGGGAAATGATTTATTATTTGGGGTGGAGGAATCTTCATCTCCTTTCTTTAAATTCTACTTTCATTTCTTTGATTCCTAAAGTGAATTCCCTTGTTTCCTTTGAGAATTTTAGGTCTGTTTCATTATGTAATGATGTTTACAAAGTTATTATAAAGGTGAATTCTTTTTGTCTTAAGCTAATACTTTCTACTTCCATTTCTAAAGAACAATTTCATTTCCTTGAAGGAAAACATAAACATTTCATTATGTAATGATGTTTACAAAGTTATTACAAAGGTGAATTCCCTTTGTCTTAAGCCAATACTTTTTACTTCCATCTCTAAAGAACAATTTCATTTCCTTGAAGGAAAACGTAAACATGAAGTGATCGAGGTGGCATAGGAGGGTTTGCATACCTTAAAGATGATGAATCTCAAAGAGGCTATTTTCAAGTTCGATATATCAAAGGCTTATGATTAGTCAACTAGATCTATCTCTGATTTCTTTTGACCCATGTGGGTTTTAGTCTTGATTTCATAACATGGGTCATCAGCTATATTAAAAAAGTCTTTTTTTGTGCTAATAAATGGTGTAACGTCTCCTTTCTTCCATGCAGAAAGAGGTCTTCAAAAATGTTTTCCTCTCTCTCCATTATTATTTTTATTGGTGGTTGAAGGCCTTAACAAGCTTCTAGAGGAAGAAAAATTAAATGGGGATTTTTGGTGGTGTTTGGTTACTCGGACCTTGGCTATATCCCACCTTTTATTTGTTGATGACATTCTCATATTTTGTAATAGAAATCCTCGTGAAGTGGCATTTCTGAAGAACATTCTTACATTATTTGGGAATTCATCACGCATGATTATCAATTATCAAAATTTTTCTCTACTCATTTCAAATTTGAAAGAGGATGAAGCTGAGCAAGTCATTGCATTTCTTCTAATGGAAATATCTCACCTCAATTATCAAAAATTTTCAAATTTGGAAGAGGATGAAGTTGAGCAAATCATTGCATTTCTTCTGATGGAAATATCTCACCTGGATGATGGTCTCAAGTATTTGGGTTTCCTTTTGAAACCAAATTCATACAATGTGATGGATTGGCATTGATTGATCCCTTAGGTTGAGAAACATATAAAAATATGGTGTCCTAGATGGCTCTATCGGGTGGTACTAATTAAATATGTTATTGAAGCTATTCCTATATACTGGGCCTACCTTACATGGATTCCAAAAGGTGTGTTAGAACGCATAACGTGGGTATGTTACAAATTTTTATGGTTTAGATCTATCACTGAGGTTACCCTCCCTTGGGTGGGGTGGGAAAAAATTGCAAAACCTAAGGCCTTGGGGGCCTAGGGCCTTAAGGATATATTCCTATTCTCACATGCTCTTGTAGTAAAATCTGGATGAAATCTTCTCACCACTCAAAGCATTTGGACTACGATTGTTATTGATAAATACATTTCACCTCTCTTGGTGTAGGATTAGGTGAACCATTCGGATAATCCTCCCCAAAACATCTATGTGACTTAGAGAACCATCTTAAATACTTTTGAAACCATCTGCAGTGGTCTCATTTGGAGAGTTGGATTGGGCTTGTAGATGCGTCTTGGTCAAGACCCTTGGCCTTGATGTCAACATGCTCATCTTCATCCATCCCCTTTAATTAATTATCTACCGGATCATGGGTTTTCAAAGCTATCACACATTGTTGATCCGACTTCCACCTCCATATGGTGTCAAGGGTGGAAATGTGTAGATAAGATGGGAATTCCAGATCCTTTCATAAACTATTGGAATAATTATACCAATTCCTTTCTCTTCCTTTAATTACTTACTGGTGAATTTGGACATCTCGTAACACAAATATAATTCAAGATCATGTCTCTTCTCGAAGAATCATTATTGTTGAAGAAATGACGATACTTAATTTCCACAGGAGAAAGATGCACATAGGGCGCATGAAATTGTAGCAGAACAACCTGATATGTCAAAATAGTGTGAATATTTTGATGGTGCATTGGTTGATTCAGAAGGTACCTATGGGGGTGGTTTTATCATATATCTTTCAAATGACACCTATTTTCATGCCTCCATGGGTCTGGGTGTTGCGTCGAACAATTATGCTGAACTTATTTCGTACTGAAACCTTCTTGCTTTTTCTTTATAACAAGGTGTATCACATTTACAAATTTATGGAGACTCTAAACTAGTGGTCAACTGATTGAATGACACAAAATATTGTAGGAATTTTCTTTTATCTCCCATTTTGGATGATGTTCAAGAGTTAAAAAACATGTTCTCATATTTCTCATGCCATCATATATAGAGGATACTTAATCAGAAAGAATATGGACTCTCCAAAAAGGCACTACCTTTGGCTCAGGATTGCTGGAAGATCTCTAAGTTTCATGATGGCACTATTACGACATCCTATTACAATCAGTTCACAAATCCTATTCACAAGCAACATATTTGAGCTACTCATATGGTTTTGCAATATTATTGATTTTTTACTTTTCGCATAAAGATTTTTTTTGGAACAATGCTTATGATGGACATTAGAATGAACATTTTTTTTTAACTTCATGCTATTTACATTCACATGTAGGTGAGCTTTTTTGGACTTCAATTATATTTGAGATCACACTTTTCTATTAACCCGAGTGATATAATTATGCTCTTTCTACCTTTAATGTTTGGTTCAGTATACATACACATAGCAGTGTGTCTACCCAATATAAATTACGACTCTTTTTTTTCTCTATCATATATATAAAACTTACTTTCTATTAAAAAAATCTTTAAACTCTCCTTCTTATTTAAACATATATATTAAACAATACAGCTTCTTCTTAAGAAAACTCTACACTCTCCCTCCTATTTCAATAGTCGTTGTTTTTTAAGGTTGCAAGACTGGCATTGTTGTCCTCACGGGTTTAGAAAATTTTTGAAAATTTGGCAATATAATTATGAAGAGATAGTAATTTTCAATTATTTAAAATATAATTTTTATTATTTAAATGAATTCGATACTTTCTAATATGTTTAAGTAACTTACGCAATTTAACATATAATTATAACTAATATCTATTAATATAAAACAAAATTGAATAATATAATTTATAACTATTTTTATTTAATATAAAACAAAATTGATTTATATAATTAAAACATAAAACATAAAAATTCCTATAGTGAAACTAAGAACCACTGTAATAATGATGGCCAAGTCGAATTGGCAATGTACTCTACCTCTCTAATTTATGGTATTTTATTAGAAAATACAAGTAATAGGAAAGTAAGTTTCTATAGTCACGTAAAATGATTTGTGATCTTATTATTGTGGAATTAATTTGGAATTGATTTGTAAGTAATTTCAACTGTGTTTAAATGAAGCGTCACCCAAATACTCATAGTGTAGGTGTTAGATCAGAGCATATAGCAGATTTATACTCAGAGACTTAGGTGCCAAACACCTATAGTGTAGGTGTTAGATCAGAGTATACAACAGAAGTGTAGGTGTTAGATCAGAGTATACAGCAGATTTATACTCAGAGACTTAGGTGGCAATAGCAAAGAATAATTTAAGAGACAGATAAATAGAGAAACAACAAGATTATTCAGTCAAAAACAACGGATAGTGTAGGAGGATACAAGCAATATGAAAGCAAGTCCCATCACCAACTTAAATCTCTATAGCTTTGGTATTTGGAATTGATTTGCAAGTAGTCCCATTATGTTCAAATATATCACCCATGCCCAATAATATAATGATATAATAAGTGAAACCGGTCAATAGCCTGAATTGGTGCGTTGTCTATAAACCGCTTCTAAATGGATCAGCCCTTGCAAAGTCTGTAAACCGCTTTTAAATGGATCAGTCCCTGCAAAGTCTATAAAGGGATGTGCGCAGAGAATAAACAACAAACACAGAAGATCATAGGAAAGTGCAGCACAATATCTTGTGAAAATTCTGCCTCCTTAACCTCCTTGGGATTGCAATGAAATGCACATGGCCAGTTTGGCATCCGGATGTTTTTTTATCAACATGCATGCAGTTGTGGTGCTTTATTGGCTGGGCTTCATATCACATGCTTTTTTCAAGTGCCCAGTCTGGAATCTGGTTGTTTTTATCAGTTTGCATGCAGTTGTGCTGATATATTGTCTGGGCTTCATATCACGGGCTTTTCAATTAAAGGAATCTTCACGCTGGCTTTGGCGGCACGTTTAGTGAGAAATGAAACGCGACAGGGATATGAGGAAGCTACAAAAACTGGTTTTTGTCATTTCTACATTTACGTTAGGATAGAAGTAGAATGGAGGGTTCAAGAACGGTTGGTGGCATAGATTCAATCATTTTAGTTTTTGTTTTTATTTGAAATATTTAATAATTTATTTATTAAAGTGTCAGTTATGGGATTAGAGATGTATACATCGTCGACGCACTTCTTTCATGTGTGAAAGAGTTTGAAGTTTTATAAGAAAATTTAATTAATTTATTATTATTATTAATTTTTAATATTTTAATTTATTCTTTTCATATTTAAGGAATTTAGACTTCTGTGATCCATAACATTGTTTAGAGATTTTTCATATTATTAATCTTTTGAATTTTTTTTAATTTTAATTTTTATTAAATATTAATTTTGATTTTGATTCACATTTGGTTGTGTTCACCCATATTTATTATAAGGTTTTTTTATGCTTATATAGTATTCACTTCAAAAGTTTTATTTCAAAATATTTTGGAAACTTTATATAATTTGTTATTTAAATATTTTAAATTAAATAAAGTTTTTAGTTGGAATTGGACTAAAGATTTTTTGGTGAAATCTTAATCGTGAAATTTTTTTTAATAAAATTTTAGAACTCAATCCCATGATTTTGAATTATAAACAAATTCAAATATCTTTAAAATATTTAAAAAAAACTTAAGAAATAAATCAATATCTATAAGTAGAACTTCCGCGTAAATTACATATAGAAAGACCTTTGTCTACGCGTTTCGAACCAACCAGTGTGGTTCATCATTAGGACAAGTTGAAGAAACAGATCCAACAATTGCATGTTAAATAGTCTAAGCAGAGCCTCCAACGGCTAATTTTGACTTAGGGACTAGAGTCAAAAAGTCATTTTGATAATTTTAAGGAAGTTAGTTATATTCGGTGCCCATACCTTAATATATATATATATATATATATATTGGTATTTAAGGTAATAATTAAAAAGGAATCATTTCACAATTAAAAATTATAAGTCCACACTCCTTTTAACCATGGGGTGTTCGTAAAAGCCAATCTAGCGCTTTTGAGATCTGAAATTAATAGGGTCAGGAGAGACCTCTGTCGATTCTCTCAAGATCTTCTAGGTTTGCACTTAGAACTTTTGAACTTGATCTCCCCCTCCCTGTCGGCCAGAATAGATGCATGCTCTGCATTAAAATCATTGCGTTTGGAGGAGATCAGGGGACAAAAGCAAGCTGCGAAATTTCAGATTTTAGTTCAGAAATCTGCAGGAGGTGAATCAGTGAATGATGTTTCCCTGAGCCGCATTTCTACTTTTCAAAAATCGGCCCTCTGTTCTTGGGTTTCTTCCATTCCTTTGATTAGATCTTTCTCCTCACCCCTAGCAAGTCCAAAGATCTCTAGGGAGTGCTTCGCTGTACTTGTGCCACCTCCCAGGCAGCTTGCTCCATGCAATACGTTTTGCTCTCCTTCTGTTTGCAGTTGTAGGCCTGCCCCGTCATCAGTATGTGTAGCGGATCATTCGAGTGGTTCTTGCATGGCTTGTCCCCCAGTTTCTGTTGATCAACCTGTAAACCAGCAATTTGAGCTACTTCCTTCGACTGATCAGGTTTCGTTGGCAACTAGCAGGAAGGTCTGCGCTTTAGTTCCTGGGTTTTCGGCTCCTTCAGGTTCTCCAATTCAGCATAGACGCAGTGGTGGTGTTGCTGACTGGACAGGAAGCATTGTCTCTCCTTCACATGATTTGGGTTCGCTGCAGAACCACACACGAAATTCTCCAATTCAACTTGTGTGCAGATGCTCGAGTGCCTGGAGTGGTGGCGTTGCTAACCGGAGAGAAAGTTCTGTCTCACCCTCGCGTGGTCATGGTTTGCTTCAAAACTCCGCGTATAGTATGCCGACTGTTAACTCTGCGCTGTCTTGCGTTGATTATTTTAACTCTTTATATATTATTAATAATAATAATAATAATAATAATAATTATATAATTTAATAATATTCGTAATAATAATAACTATTATAATATTAATAATAATAATTTATATAATTGTAATATTATGCGTGAGAGTAATAATAACAATTTGGATAATATTTGTTCTAATAATAATGATGATAACTATAATAATAATAATAACAATTTACGTGATATTAATAATAATATTTTATACCATGATGACAAGGAATCTCTTAACAATAACATTAGCAATGATATTGATATTGGTAACCAAAACAATGAGGTTTTGAATGTGGACCCAATTATTCTTCCCCCTTCTTCCCGGAATAATAGAGTTGTTAACGTATCTAGCTTTTCTTTTTCTCCTTGTGTTTTTAGTCTTTTAAGCAAAGGTTTAAACTTCGCCCTTGCCCCTAGAAAAATCCCGATGGATGACATTATTTGCATCATGGAATACGGGATTAGAGATCTTCCAGATAATATTAAGGACACTATTAGGCAGGATTGTGTTGTCGTCCTTAGAAAGGCTAAGCCCCCTTGGAAGAACCTCAACAATGAGGAATTCTCTACCCTTAAATCCTTAAATCATAACAAAGATAGTGTCATTCTGAAGGCTGACAAAAGAGGGGTTGCGGTCATCCTTAACAAGGATGATTACCGTAAGAAGATGTTAGATCATCTTTACAATAGTGGCAGTTATAAAGAACTACCCAAGAACCCTCTCAAGAAGATTTCTAGGACAGAGGCTCTCGTCATCAAGTCTAATAGCTTGGTGAGTTCCCTATGCCACAAACTCATTGAGAGCAGTCTTATTACTCCTAGGATCTATGGGTTACCTAAGATTCACAAAGAAGGGGCCCCTCTGAGGCCTATTGTCAACACCATTGGTGGTCTGACCTACCTTCTAGCTAAGTTCCTTGCCTTTAAACTTAAGCCCCTGGTTGGCCGCATTGAGTCCTTCGTGAAAGACTCTGCATCCTTCATTAAGGAGCTTAAGGATATTAATCTTAACCCTGAGGACATTCTCGTCAGCTTTGATGTGGTCTCCCTTTATACTTGCATCCCTATAAAGGAGGCCTTGGAAGTGATCTATCGCCTAACAGATCCTGATACCGCGCATCTGGTTGAGATCTGTTTCACTTCCACTCTCTTTTGTTTCAAAGGTGAATTCTTTGAACAGACCTGTGGTGTTGCCATGGGTTCCCCCCTTTCCCCTATTGTTGTGAATCTTTTTATGGAAGATTTCGAAGCCAAAGCTTTAGCCTCGGCTCGTCTCCTTCCCAAGCTATGGAAAAGGTATGTAGATGACACTAATATCATTTGATCCCATGGCCAAGAGGAGCTGGATCACTTCTTCAATCACCTCAACTGCCAGTCCTCTACCATTAAGTTCACCATGGAAAAAGATGTCAATGGTTGCCTCCCTTTCCTGGATATTTTTATATCTAAGAATAAGGACGGCTCTCTTTCCCACTCTATGTTTCAGAAGAAAACGCATACTGAGCAGTACCTTCATGCCGATTCCCATCATTTTCTTGCTCAAAAGATGGGTGTTCTTAACACCGTCGCTACTCGTGCCCTTAGGATTTATGATAAGGAGAGATCCCATCTCCTTAATGTTTGTGGCGAATGGCTATAGTAGGCGCCTAGGTCAGAAGGCTTTCCTTAAAGCCTCTAAAAATGTGTTAATTAAAAAAGAACCGAAGGAACGCTGACTAGGTGTCCATCTTCCCTATGTCCAAGGAACCATGGACAAGATTGCTCAGATCCTTAAGAGGTATGATATTCCCTCAAACTTTAGGCCCCTCAACACCATTCGTAATTCCCTCCAATCAGTGAAAGATCACGTTGACCCGAAGGACATGAAGGGTGTCTACTTGATCCCTTGCTCTTGTGGGACCCCCTATATCAGGGAAACAGGGTGCTCCATCTATCAGAGGATCAACGAACATGCAGCTGACCTAAGACATGGGAGAACCAAGTCTTCAGCATTAGCAGAGCACGTGGAAAAGACCAAGCATCAGGTTTGCATAGAGGAGGCCAAGGTTGTTGCCAAAGTTGCTCAGTTCCATCATTGTAAATTCAGGGAAGCTATTGAGATTGAAAGAAGGCCTAACAATCTCAATAGATATGACAGCTAGAAGATCAGTAGCTGTTGGATCCCTACCCTTTCGTCCTAGTCTTTCTTTTCCTCCCCCCCCCCATCCTTTTCAAGCTTTCGTTATTCCCCCTGGAGCCTTCCTTGCTCCTAGGGTCTATCCTTCCTGCTCTGTGGTTTTTTAAGGTCTTTTTTCCGGCCCTTCTCCTTTTTTTTATTTTATGTCGCTCTTTCTATTTATTTTTTTCTGATTGATATTAATAAATTTAATCTTAGCTTATATATATATATATATATTAATATTATTATATATTATAATAATATATATATATATATTTTTTATTTATTTTTTTATTTTATTTTTTTCAATAACTTTAACCTTTTCCAGCTACTTCTTTATTAAATTATTTATTTATTTATTTGTATATTTTAGTTTAATTTTTAACTTATTTTTATTTTCTCTTTTATATATGTTATTCTAACAACTTTATCTTAAATTACCTTTTATATATATAAAGTAAGGTCTTCCATATAATAAATCCCATTAAATTCAATAATTATAATTTTTAATTATTAAATGATCATTTTTAATATTAATAATACAATTATTAATATATATTATATATATATTAATATATTATATATATTATATTTTAGTATGGGCACCGAATATAACTAACTTCCTTAAAATTATCAAAATGACTTTTTTACTCTAGTCCCTAAGTCAAAATTCGCTGTTGGTCAAGATAGTCATTGGAGGCTCTGCTCAGACTATTTAACATGCAATTACTGGATCTGTTTCTTCAACTTGTCGTGACGATAAACCACACTGGTTGGTTCGAAACGCATCGACAAAAGCACACTGGTTAGTTCGAAACTCATCGACAAAAGTTTTTCTATATGTAATTTAAACTGAAATTCTACTTATAACTATTATGGATCACAGAAGCCTCAATTCAACAATAAATCAATACCCTTAATAAATTTATTATGAAAATAAATATTTTAAATATAATTTTAAATTATTTATAATTTAATCTTTTTAAATTACAAAAATCCATTCAAAAAATAAAAATATTAATTTTATTTTAATTAATTAATAAAATCATTTTCATCGTTCTATCTATAATAAATAAAATACAGAAATAAATTTATTCTTTCTAAATTTTTTTTTAATATAAGTAATTTATTATTATTTTAAATTTAAATTAATTCTATGATTAGAATTTTTTCAATGTTAAAAATTTAATTATTAATCCAAAACCCAAAAAATCACAGAATTGAAAGTGTAATTTTCTTTTAAATAAATTGACAATTAGAATTTTTTCAATGTACAATGATAAATTATTAATCCAAAACCCAAAAAATCACAGAATTGAAAGTGTAATTTTCTTTTAAATAAATTGACAATTAGAATTTTTTCAATGTAAAATGATAAATTATTAATCCAAAACCCAAAAAATCACAGAATTGAAAGTGTAATTTTCTTTTAAATAAATTGATAATCATGATTTTCCACGCTATAAATTGACAACTAAATTCAAATTAATCTTTTCTAAAACACTAAACTCTCATTACATAAAAATGAAATTTTAACAAATATTAAAGTATAAACAGAATATACATATAATATCATTAGAAAACCAACTCTGCCAGTAAAAGATAAGATCGATGACAGGTGCATGATTATTGATGACAGATGATGTACGTCAGCCACTGCGACATAATGCCAAAAACTATATGGTCTTCATCCACTCTCAAAGAGATAGCAGGATCTCGCTCCTCATTTTCATTTTCCAACGATCAATGCTGAACAGGTATCGAGGCGCAATTTGTTGGTTGTAATTTGTAAAGCAGTAGTCTATAATGCGATTTTTTGAAAGTTTTTTTGGTGGATTTTTCCGGTCAAAATTTGGCAGCAATTCATTGGAATTCCAAGTTTGATAGCTAGTTTCTGCACAATCAATGGCTCCCAATGGTTTTTCAGGGCGCTGAATCCAAATATGCAGTTAAAAAACCATTTTAACTGCTAAAAATCAAGATTTAACCTCATTTCTTCCGCGGGATTCCGTCACCGGAATCTCCAAAAAGTCGCATTATAGACAACTCCATTTGTAAATGATGTAATATTTTTAATTTAATTATTTTGTTATTATTTTTTAGAATAAAAAAAGTATTTGTATTGATAATGAATTACACTAGTTGATTCGAAATAGGTTGATAATTTTTTGTGTGATTTTGTGGAAATCATTCTCACTCTCAAAAATTTATACTATTTATTTAAAATTAATTCTTTCATCATTAACGCGAAATCAAAAAATTTATACTATTTATTTAAAATTAATTCTTTCATCATTAACGCAAAATCAATGGTTCCATTAGAAAAATAAAGTCGTTCTCCTCAATTCTCCAGGTCTCTGACAGAAAAATAAATGCCTTCGAAAAGAAATACTTTATAAAAGATGATCAACATTGACCCGGTAACAACATATACAATAAAAATCAAACATTTGTAAGAAGAATATGATCAACATTGTCCGGGCAACAACATTTACAAATCAAATATTTGTAAGAAGAATATGAATACACCACATTAGAAGCTGTATACCAACTTGACCTGTAACTCTGCACACTCTCTTCACTTTCCAATGTCCATCATTACTCTTACAGAGAAATCAACCTTTCATCTCCCTCGGTAGGCCAGAAAAGACGGGGAGCCCCTTCCCATTGTCTCTGATCCGGCTTATTTAACTGGATAAAAACATATCCTTGAATAAAAGGCGAGATAGTGGCATGGCCCACGGAACGTAATATTGCGTTAGCAAATTGCTGCCCTTTTGCCACGCATGACTCCTGCCGCCGCCTCTGCTTCTGCATGATCCGGTGAATCCTCATCTTCTCCCTGAGAAATCTTATTGAGGAGGCCTTTAGATCGAAGGGATCTATGAAATCTACACCTGAGTAATTTTTTTTAGGAGGCCTTGAAGCGTGAGATCGAAGGAATCTGTGAAATCTACATCTGAGAAGCGAGGATCTGCGTATGTCAGGGAAGGAATCAACCCAATTACTTTCCTTCGCATGCTCTCTACTTCATCGGCACTCAGGGACAGTAGATGTTGTTCGATGCTCCTATTGCCGGCGTTCTGCACTCTTTTTTGGGTAATATAAACTGAATACGAGCTTCGATTACGGGGCAAATGCCATTTGTACTGCGTGTAAGCCGAATGCTCTGTGAAGAAAACCGGGATGCAGCCTCCAAGCATGGAGTCGAAAATAGAACGCCGCGTGAAGGAATCCCCCTGCGGTTGTAGGCAGAACACGGAGTTGGTGAAGAGTCTCATTACTTGCGAAGGCTCGTTGCAAATGCTTTCCCCTTTCTGGCATCTCAACAATTCACAACATGGAGACGACGAACATTGCTCCAAGATTTGGCCTCTGATTGACGCCCTATCAAGTCTGGGCCGAGGCGCGCCGGCGAAGGAGAAGAGGATCGGTCTCGTCTTGGATCTCATTTTCTTCTGCCACCGGTCTATCTCTGACCGATTTCGGGGATGGAAATAAGAAGGATAAGGGATACCGTGCTGGTTCTTGTCCTTCGGCTGGGCTTCTATCAAAAGACTCGACATGTTCTTCATCTCCGGGAGAAAAAGGAGCTTATTACCCCAAGCCCTAGGGCTCTCTTGCAATCTCATGAAATCTCTAGCAATCCGTCCAATAACCATGAAATGATCTCTGCCCCCTCTTTTCTTCCACTGCGGTTTACTCCTCAGAAACCGCACGACTTCGATCCCGGTACGGTCCCTCGCCGTCAAATTGCGATCCCTGACGTGTCTCGACATGTCGAAGCCTGCATAGAAAGGCACATAAAACGCCGTTGCTTTAGAAGGGTCTGGGGTGAGGCATCGGTAGCGCTTCATCCTCTCGTGAAAAATCACTTCTGCGGTAAACTGATTGGTAGCGAACCATGATGATGCTGCAGCCTCAGAATCTGCGTCCTTGGGGTCGCCCAGCTGATCCCACTGTAATAATGGCTGCCCAAGCCCTGAATTGGCGATATGCAGACACATATTCGTCCACCCGCTCAGTTGCTCGCATTCTCTCAAAAGGAGCTCGTTGAATTTGGAAGGCAAATCATACATGTAAACATACCTGCCATTGCAGTCTTCAGCAATCAATTTTTCAGGTTTAACACCTTTGAATTCATTCGATCCAGATCCCAATTGCTGCGACACAGGAAGCGATAGGGTTCGCTCCTTATCAACGGATTGCCCGTCTCTAGCCTCCGTCAACGCGTGTCTATTGATCAGGAGACGAAATTGGTGCGTGGTCTGTAAAGCGCTTCTAAATGGATCTGTCCCTGCAAAGTCTGTAAGAGGGGGTGCCAACAGAATAAGCCATAATACAGAAGAGCATAGGAGAATGAAGCACAATAACTTGTGAAAATTCTGCTTCCTCATCCTTCTTTGGAATTGCATTTCCCAGTCTAGCATCTGGTTGTATTGGTCAGTTTACATGTTCTTTTCTTTATTCTTCTCGAGTGTAATGACGACAAAGGCAGCCCAAAATATTTTTAATACTCCGAAAGAGATCCAAATAATTTTGATAACATGAAAGGAGTATTTTATGTAGACGAACCTTTCACGCAAGCGTAAAACGATCCAGATGGACCAGCGGACCAGTTGCTATTTTGACTGGGCCTCAGACCATGACGGCGGCTAATTTGGAGACCTAAGCGAGCCATATAAAAAAAAATTCGTTTGTTGTTGAAAATGTCATAATTTTTTTATTATGGTTTAAAATGTGTTTTTAATTATGTAATAGATTTAACATTTTAAAAAATTATTAAACCATCCGGGAAAAACTTATCTTTTTAAGTTGTAATATTAACAATTTTTCTTAGGATTTTGAGTAAATTTTATCAAAAATTTATTACACATAAATTATGGTTTTAAAGAGTGGTTTTTTGTTGTAATTTCTATATTTACACTATAATAATAAGTGGTTTTTTATGTAATTTCTATATTTACCATATAATAAGTTCACTGTAATATAAGGGCGTATTTTATTTTATAGTATGGATTGAAAAAAAAAATTAATGTGAAAGTATTTTAGTTTTCAAATGTGTATATATAAATTGGTTGAATGGTTAAGAATTGTGTTTTTTCTTAAAAAGTTTATAAGTTTAAATTTAAAGTGATATTAGAGAATCTAGGTTCAACACTTGGATTGATGGACTCAAGAACATACAAAATAGAAAGTTAAGGTTCAACACTAAACCTCAAGAGGCCTACATGCAAATAATTTAAATTCATTTTAATGAGTAATTGGTCATTCTTCTTATACTGTATGTTATAAGGGTCAACATATGTTTTCAAACTTACAATGGTCATGGGTGCTAACTATTATAAAAGGTTGATTTTAACTTTGCTAACTAGTATAGGTATACATTGGTTGATATGCTCTTTTAAATTCTTGGAATATGTACTCACTATAGGATTTGTTGTTAAGTGTGTTGAATGCATGTGCGAATTCCAATGCATTAGTTTGTTTTCTAAAAGATTTTTAAGCTTATAGCTATTTTGGCTACTAGTCTTAGAAAAATGTTGATTTCTAGCTTAGTGATGATGTGAATATAGACATACTAATATGCACTTTTGACTCTTAAAATATATGGTTGACATGGATTCTAGATGTGTGACTAGCAACAGATCAACATACATTTGGCCAACATGTATGGTGTTAGCATGGCAAGGTAACAAATCAATTTGTTTATGTTGATATGACTAACAACTATGTGCGTGACAACACATAAAAAGATCCAATTGTAACAAAAAGTAAAATCATAGACAACAATATGGTACAACATAACATAGACAAAGTCCATCATGAGGAAGAAAGGGAAAGTTCCCTTGTTAAAGAAAAGTTGAAAATAATTATATTATTTTGTATTAATGGAGAAAATGGTTACACAAGTTGTAACGTATCTCCCTAGTTTAGGATTAGTTCCTAGAATTTAGGGGTTTGGTTGCAACTTCCTAATTCCTGGTGTTGTACTTAATGATGTAATCTTTCATTCATGAACGTAGAGTGTACGAGAGTGATCTCTCTGTTCTGAGTGTAGTCTCCAGGTGCAAGCCTCACCTGTGAGCTACATCTCCTTTTTTCAATTCTGTTCACATTTTATCTTGGTATCAAAGAACAGATTGAGCAAGTCTGATCTTTTATCACCTTTGTGGCTGAAGTGCCTTTGTGGCCAGCTTGCCCTTGTGGCAGAATTGCCTGTGTGGCTTGAGGTACCTCTGTGGCCGCGTGTACACAAGAGCTTTGTGCTCAATTGAGCAGGTGGACTGCGGAACACCTGGCTCAGACTCAGATGTTTTTTAATTTCTGAGTAGAAGGGGGTTGGTTCTCTTTTCGCGCTGACAGTTGCGCCAGGAACCAAAACTGGTGCGTCTGTTCGGCCATTAATTGTGCCATCGCGCCAAAATACCAGACTGGCGCGGAATTTCATGGAAATATTGTGCCAAGCATTTTGCCTTGCACCGATTTCATCTGGGCGCGGGTTTTTCGCTCGGGAGCGTGCCAATTCACCTTCAAGGGGATCTGCGGTAAGCCTCATCTTCGTCTGACAATTTGCGAGGGGAGTAGATTGGAGAAGTTGCGGATCTATCCGGGAGAGGTAGATCGAATCAATTTTGATCAGATCAATTTTTCGGTTGTATTGAAAAACGACGAATTTTCTCATCGGAGCGGGATTGATTTTGCAGATTTGTTAGATATTTCAGATTAGTGGCAGAAAAGTGATAGATCAATTTGATAGGTATCGATTTTTTTTTTTACTGTTGGGTAGATTCATTTTGTAGATCTGATCAGAATGAGTAAATACGATGGAATCTTATCTTCACGAGTTTGGCAAACTTGATGGATCTAACTTCACGAACTGGAAGTTTAAGATCCAGACCTTGCTTGAGGGTGCGAATGCTTGGTCCATAGTTACAGGTGATGAGCAGAGGATGAACGCAGGGACATAGGAGCAAGAATGGGATAAACGAGAGAACAAGGCGAAAGTTTTGCTGAAGATGTCCGTGAAGGACAACATTATCCCGCACATCAGAGACTGTAAAACGTCCGCAAAGATCTGGATGACCATCAAAAATCTGTATCATACCCAAAACACAAGTCGAATTATGGCGCTTAAAAGCAAGTTATTTTCAATGAGGATGGATGAAAGTGAGACTGCTGCTGCATTTGTTGTGCGAATTAAAGATGTGAAAGACGGATTGGGGGACATCGGAGAGGTGGTGTCTAACTCTAATCTTGTCTCAATCACACTGAACGAGATGCATGATGAATTTCAAATGTTCATCATTGGATTGGCGGTAAGGGAGAAAGTGCCCACATTTGAAGATCTGATAGGGATCTTGCTGCAAGAGGATAAGCGATGGCAAAACCTGAACCCCCAGAGTGATGATCTTGCACTGATGGCGAAACGGCGATCATTCAGAGGGAAGCAGCCACAGCAGCAATCACAGCAGAAAGGAGGAACATCGCAGAAGAGTCCATATAAAGGTATGCTTGCAAATAATCCTGTAAAGAAATGTTATTATTGTGGAAAGAAGGGTCATGTACAAAATGTATGCTTTAAGAAGCAGGCTGATGATGCAAAGAGGAAGTAGGCAAGTGCAAAGCATAGAGGATACTTTGTTGAAGAAGATAAAGATTTCAGTCATGAATTTCGACTGTTCACAGTCGACTGTGCCCTTTTAGCATATGATGAGGACAATATTTGGTATGTCGATTCCGGAGCATCCTCTCAGATGACAGGTAAAAAGGAATTTTTTGATAGTCTTGAAGAAAGTACATACGGATCAAAAATATATTTAGGAGATGATAGTGGATATGAGATTAAAGGTTATGGGATGATTCCAGTCAAGTTACCAAATGGAAAAATTAGTCACCTTAAAAATGTTTTATATGTACCTGGAATTAAGAAAAATCTAATATCTGTATCCATGATGACTTATCAAGATATGCAAGTCGAGTTCTTCAAGACTAATTGTGTGATAAAGGATTGCAGGAAAGAAATAGTTGCAACAGGCATGCGTGTTGGAAGCCTATACAGACTAGATGTAAAGAGTATATCAAAGCGAGCCATGGTTGCAGGAGGATCGACCACTGAACAACTCTGGCATCAGAGATTCGGTCACTTGAATTTGTAGGACCTCATGCTATTGCAGAAGAAAGGTATGGTTGAGGGGCTTCCTATCTTTCGTAATATTCAGTTAAATTGTGATGGTTGTGCCTTAGGTAAAATGCATAGAGAACAGTTTCCTGTGCATGATAGGAGGATGGAAATAGCTACTTTAGAACTAGTGCACACTGATATATGCGGACCTATGCAGACAAGGTCGCTAGGAGGAGCGTATTATTTTCTGTTATTTACTAATGATTGCACTAGATACTCATGGGTTTATTTTCTGGGTAAGAAAAGTCAGACTTTCCAGTGCTTTATAGAATTTAAAACCTTGGTGGGAAAACAGTTTGGTAAGAGTATAAAAATTCTCTGATCTGATCAAGGGGGAGAATACAAGCTAGGGGAATTCATGAAATTCTGCAAATCTCACGGGATTGTTTAGCAGTTTACAGTGCCACACACACCACAACAGAATGGAGTTGCAGAGCACAAAAACAGAACCTTAGTGGAGTGCGCAAGGAGCATGTTACAAGGTAAGGGTCTGTCTAATAGTTTTTGGGCAAAGGTTGTTAATATTACTGTATATTTGAAGAACAGAAGTCCTACCAGGTATCTTGGCTTCAAAACTCCTTTTGAAGCTCTATATGGATTCAAACCAACAGTAAACCATCTAAGAGTATTTGGGTCAAAAGCATTTGCCCATATACCCAAAGCTAATAGGAAGAAATTAGACCCTAAAGCAGTTAAATGCATCTTTGTTGGTTATGGCATAGAATTTAAAGCATATAAATTATTCAATCTTGAGTCTCGTAAGACATTTGCAAGCAGGGATGTAGTGTTTCATGAGCAGGTACAAGAAGGGAAAGATGACATTGGTGATGATTGGCACATTCCATTATTGATGGATGAAAATAGCGTGGATGAAAGAGAGCAGGAGCAAAAAGAAGAGAAAAAAGAAGAACAGGAAGAAGGTGATAATGCAAGCCCATTTAGAGCTAAAGAAAACAAATTTGAGGTAAGTCTCCTACCAAGGAGATCAGGCAGGAAGACTCAAAAACCATTAAAATTGAGAGACTTGCTTTGATGTCAAATGTTTTGAACATTGTAGAGCCCACTAATTACAAAGAAGCTAGTCAATTTAAGGAGTGGAGGGCTGCAATGAATGAAGAGATAGAATCTATTCTTAGAAATGACACTTGGGATTTAGTTGAACTACCTAATAATAAAACACCCATAGGATGTAAATGGTTGTTTAAACCAAAAATGAATGCAGACGGAAGTATAGAGAAATTAAAATCTAGGCTGGTTACAAAAGGATATTCACAGTAGGAAGGTAGAGACTTTGATGATATTTTTGCACCTATAGCAAAGTTAAATACAATTAGAATGCTTATTGCTTTAGCTACTAAATATAATTGGGAGCTACACCAGCTTGATGTTAAATCTGCATTTTTAAATGGTGAGTTAAAAGAGGAAATTTACTTAGTACAACCAGAAGGGTTTATAAATTAGGGGAAAGAACATCTTGTTTGGTGATTGAAAAAGGCTTTATATGGCTTAAAACAAGCACCCAGGTCTTGGTACGAAAAGGTTGATTCTTTCTTTTTAGAGTATGGCTTTCATAGAAGTTTAAATGACCCAAATTTGTATACCAAGTACAATAAGAAGTTTAGATGACATGATTATAACAGGAGATGCAGATGATTTAATCAGAGGAATCAAAAGGCTTATGGCACAAGTTTTTGAGATGAAAGATCTCGGAAGCCTTCATTGCTGTCTGGGACTAGAAGTATGCATAGATACTGGGCAAACTTTCCTTATCCAAGGGAAGTATGCCAGAAATCTATTGGAAAAGTTTGGTATGGATCAGTGTAGATCAGCAGTGACACCTTTGCAGCTGAATCTAAAGTTGTGCAGTGACGATGGCACTAAAGAGGTTGATGCTACAATGTACAGATAGCTGGTTGGCAGCTTGATATATCTCACAACAACCAGACCTGACTTGGCATACTCTGTTAGTGTGTTGAGCCAATTCATGTCAAAACCGCTTGAAAGTCATTGGGTAGCAGCAAAAAGTGTGTTGAGGTATCTTTGTGGTACTGTTAACTATGGCATTTTATACACTGACGCATCTACTATTATTCTAGCAGGTTTTTCAGATTCCGACTGGGCAGGTAACTTGGATGATCGAAGGTCCATCACAGGTTATGCATTCAGCATAGGATCCGGGGTCATAGCATGGAGCAACAAGAAGCAGAGTATTGTAGCCTTGTCTTTCTATGAAGCTGAGTATCAAGCATTGTGTGCAGCGACGTGTGAAGCGATCTGGTTGAGAAGGCTTCTCAATGATGCAGGAAAAGAACAAAAGAATTCCACTTCCATCAAAAGCGACAACCAGAGCACCATTAAATTGTCATACAATCTAGTGTTTCATAAAAACACCAAACGTATAGACA
Source organism: Pinus taeda (assembly GCA_000404065.3). Classification (NCBI taxonomy): domain Eukaryota; kingdom Viridiplantae; phylum Streptophyta; class Pinopsida; order Pinales; family Pinaceae; genus Pinus; species Pinus taeda. Next base: position 84,979 of record APFE031295060.1, read on the forward strand.
CTCAGTTCCATTTTGTCAGAGAGAAACTACAGCCAAAAGAGATTATTGTTGAATATTGTAAAACTTGTGACAATATGGCTGATATTTTTACAAAGCCTCTTGCACGTGTGAAGTTTGAATTGTTTAGAGGGATGCTAGGAGTCCAGGACAACCCTTTCTCCATTAAGGGGGGGAGTTGAAAATAATTATATTATTTTGTATTAATGGAGAAAATGGTTACACAAGTTGTAACGTATCTCCCTAGTTTAGGATTAGTTCCTAGAGTTTAGGGGTTTGGTTGCAACTTCCTAATTCCTGGTGTTGTACTTAATGATGTAATCTTTCATTCATGAATGTAGAGTGTACGAGAGTGATCTCTCTATTCTGAGTGTAGTCTCCAGGTGTAGGCCTCACCTATGAGCTACATCTCCTTTTTTCAATTTTGTTCACATTTTATCTAGAAAACCCTTTAGAAGCTTGAACGTTGAGCTAAAGAGTTGCCAGCTAGAAAAAAAAGGCTCATTAGGAAGTAAAAGAAGAATATATTGTCATAAATCCAAGGGTTATTGAGACATGCATCAAATTTTTAGGGTATAGATGAAAATCATGCTAGCAAGGCTAGAAGAGACTACATAATACTACAAAGAAACAAAATCCAATTTCATGTTGGTACTATAAAGAGGCCCATTTATAGAGAGACTACTCTAACTAACAATGAAAGAGAGAATAATTGATGTGATCTCCAGGCACATGAACCAACAACCAGTAATGCAGCAAAAGATGAGGGGGCATCCCATCAAACTCTCTGAAATACTAAAAGTCCTTCTTGAACTATTTAGAGGAATGCTGAAATTTTGAGGTTGTTATAAGCCTTTGAAAAGGACTATGTTTAGCACATTGTGCATATATTGGTGGTGGACACACTAGACACTAGAACACAAGGGATTGCGTTTGTTGGAAACCAATGAATGATGGGAATGTTTTACATATCTTTGTTGTCATTATTGGCTTCATATTTTGTTGTTTTATTTGTTGGCTTTGAGCATGGCCATGCCAGCTTGTGTTCTTATTATGTATTGTTGTTGTGATCTTTTCGTTGTTCTTCATTCTTCTTTCTTTTTGTGGTTTAGTCTTAGTTGTTTTATTAGGTGTGAAAATGGGAATATATCTATATATATATAGGGTAGAGATAAATTAAAACCCAACCAAAAGTGAAAGACCTTGATTAAACCCTAGGCATAAGATAAATTGGAAATAAGGGTACAAAAGAAGATGATAGAACAATTAGGTAGACTTCAATGAGTCCACTTGAACAAATAGATAGTGATGTAATAGCCATGAAAATTGCATAAAAATGATGTTTTCCTAAGCCTTAATAATGCACGATTGATATGTATATGTTCTATATTGTATGAATGTGTGAGTGTCGAGAAGGTAAGATAAAGACATAATGACGTTATCTGGTTTGACATGTCATTAATTGAGAACCATCATAGTAATAAAGTAAGTAATTAATCATTAAAATAATCATGGCTATGTAAATGGTATGAAACTCGAATTTGTATTTACTATTTTTTTAGTAACATGGTTAGGTTATTTATGGGATTCCATACCGTTTGGAATATCCATTAGGCATGTGGGAAAGAACAACCTATTGTTGATAATTAACATTATTAATATGTTATGTTTATGCTTTGAATATTTGTTGTATGAATGGAAATGATAAAACAAATCAATAACGCATGAACAACATGAATGAGGACATGTTGGCAATAGATACAAACAAATTGTTGTTGATGACAACCAAACGAATAAGGTAGGCAGTAAGCCTAGGTAAAAAAGGATAAAGGAAATGAATTGGGTGAGAATTTCTTCAGTTGAATTTCGAAACAATTTTTTCAAATTAATGCATGATATACATGGATACCAGGAAGTTTTCCTAACCTTAATAATGTCTCGCATATGTATGCACTATATTTCATGCATATGTTAATGATGAAATGAATGTATAGGATTCCATTTCATTTGACAAGTCATTGTCGAGAATCATCCTAATTGAAGGATGTTTGATTAATGTTCTTAAAAATATAATGACTATATGAATGACATGTTTTTGATGACATGATGAGCTTATCCAATAAGATCCCCTATCATGGAAGGGATCCATCAAGTAAGTGTGAAGTCTTGTTGATAATTATTGTTATGCTCATGTTCTTATGACATTTATATGCCATATTTATATTATGTTTATGACAAGGAAACATTGAATGTTGTATCAATGAGTTTATTGAAAACTAACTGGTTCCCTTGGTCAAATCATGAGGTACCAATCCCATTAAGTACTAGCTTGGGCTAAGAAACCATTGATTACATACAGTTCAACTATCATCACCACCAAAGTGTTAGTTGACCACTTATATATTTTCCAATCAATAACACATGCCTTGTTCGAGGTGTGATGACATGGAAGTTTTGATGATAATGGAATGATGATAGGATTTGTGATGTTAATGTAGTTTTGATGGGACTTGAAGTGGTAAATAATATTCATGTTGATAGAAGACTACAAAGATGGTAGTGCCCACATTCGTTGGGAGGTGAGTGAGAGGGGGTGGGGACTTATTCAAACCTATATAAAAACACTGCGTGGAGTAGTATATCTTCAACTGAGTACTTCCCTTGGTGGTGAAACTACTCAGTGAGATGGACTCAAGGATGGACCTATACTAGAAGACTATGTGGAGCATTGAGTTCCTCCCTTGGAGGTGAAACTACTCAATGAGCTAGATCTAAAGTTGAAGCTAGCTAAAGATCGAATGGAGCTATGGAAAATATATGCCACTGAGTGATTTCTTCGACTGATAAACCACTTAGTGAAGCTAGCTGAAGACTGCATAGAGATAAGTATTAATTATCAGATCAATTTTTTTTTTTAATATTATGGTTTAATTTGGTTTAAGTTTGAATTTGTAATGACTTGAGTTATGTTTTAATATGATTATGTTTTGATTCAAATTAATGAAAATTTTCATGGTTAACCTCATAAATAAATATGCTAATGAAAGTATGTTCTAAATTGATTTAAAATTATTAGAATGAATCTCGTATGACTCATGTGACTATTATGTAGGTGAATTATTGAATTGTCCAGCAAAAATATATGAGGTTGATCATAAAATAAAGCTAGCAATATTAGCTTAAATCAGAGCGCGCAATAACCACATCATGGGGATCAAATAATTCAAGAACTAGGCCATTGAGGTGACACTGGAATGTGATATTCTTTGATCACCATGAAGTATGCCATGACACGTGTTGTGATATTCAAGTAAGACAGGGGTATGCCTTGGTGGCAAAAAAATATTCATGTGTGATGAATCCTTGTCAAGGATGAATCACCATAAGGATTGAGGAAGAAAATAAGGGGGTTCCTAAACTTGGAATGTGAGTGACTACACAAAAAAGTAAAATAAATCACTCGAGGGATTTAGGAAGCAGAGAAGGGGATATTAGAACTTGGAAATTAAATTGGTTTGAAAGAATCATGAGCATATCAATTGGGATTAGAGATGCAGTGAGTGCGTTTTGGGAAGAAAAATGGCACAGATGAAACCACTTGGGAAATGGTTGATCAGATGAGGGTACAATACTCAATTTTATTTGTTGGGGAAGTGAACATAAATGTGAATGCAAGATATTTGTGTATATAAATCTCATTGTTGAAGTTGTGATTGAATATAAATACCAAGTGCGATGTTACTCTAAGGGGGTGGGGTCTATAATAACCCTTTTGACTTCCCTCTCATGTAAATATGGTTATGAAAAATTGTCATTGCAAATAATTATGAAAAAACATAATAATTGTTGGGCTAAGGAAGGACACATATTTAGAGCTATGAGTGGGAGAAGCTAGTTGGAAATTTCATGGGGAAACAACCAAGATTTGAATTCTACATGTAGAAATTCTCACTATAGATTAACCTGATTATGCAATATAACTAAAGAAAAATACTTAATCTACTTCTACAATCAAACTTGAGGAAGCTTAATAGATTTGAGCAAGATCAAGCAGAACACATATAATAGAGAAAAGGAAACAATACACATGAAACACAACAGAATACTTTGGGGAAAGTCTCAACTAAAAAACCTGCTATCTGTATTATCATACAAGTGGAAATATATTACGGTTACACACAACTTTAGCTCTCACAGCTATCCGGCTCTCAATACAATCTCACACTTCTGCTCATAGACAAAATGGACTGCTCATATGCCTTCTCCTTTTCCCTCCAAGCCTCCTATTTCCTTGCGCAATTTTCGCTGGGTGATCTAGCTGTAACCTTGTGTGACACTGATCTCACACACTGCTCCAACACACTCTAAAACTGCACAAATCTCAAGGAATGAAATACTTCTGCATGCAAGAGTTTTCCTTATAGGAAAATTCTTGCAGCTGATAGTACACTGTCCTTGTCATTAATCTCAACTAGGCCTTTCTCTGAACTGACATGCATGAGTTATCGATGAGAGAATCTTTAGTTATCTGGAGTACACTAGTTTGATGCATGCATGCATTAACTAATTGAACTCACAATTAGTTCCTCAAACTGTTTGGAACTAATTTAACTGGACTTAACTCAATTAACTGAGCTAACTAATTACAACTCAAATACAACTCACTCTTATTTCCTTCATTTAAGGGATAATTGTTGCATGACTTCACAAAGACTTCTAGCATGGATTTCTTCAACTAATTAACACAGGATGAATTAATTAATTATTTTTCAAGCAGCTAGTGGGACTAAATTCAAATTTTAATTCTCAATTTTAATTCAAGGACAAACTAAAATTGGAATATTCTCAATGCTATTTTTAGCATTTCTTGTTTCTATTCTCAATAGTCCCTCTCAACAAGAAAGGCATTCAACTCGATCCCGATCCTGAACCTTTGGAACGTTTTGCATGCAAGACTTCTCTCAAGTGTTGTTGCTCCAACAACTTCAGAAACAAAAAAAAACATCCAACCTGAATCAGTATGATGCATCTGTCATCAAAGTCTCTGACTATTATTGCCTCTGTCAACTGAAAACTCTGCGCTTCTGCTGACTCAGCCTTTCTGCATTGTTGTCAATCCTTCTCTGCGCTCTTCAGTATCTGACTGCTCTAGCCTCTGTCACTTTCATTTTTGAATGCATCAATCCCGCTGATTCCTCCCGCTACTCTATACTTTGGGCTCCCGTAGAAAGGTACGATCCATGAGATAAAACCTCTCAATGGACCCTACCCAATTTCAGCTTTCTTGGGACTATCACTTCACATCGCCCCACCTCACACCTAGAGGTATGGCTACATGTGATCCTTTTTCCCACTTGGCTCAAAATTCCGCCCTACTAGAGGTCTCTGCATGAGTGGATGCCTCCACTTAGCCGCCTCTCAGCATATCCAATTGTGGCTCCTCCATAATTGTTTGAGACTTCGTATGTGGCTGCATGTTGAGAGGTAATTTACTCTCCCTCTCAACCACCAAGTCTGTAACATTTGCCTTGCTCCTCAAGCCTTTGCATGCATCTTGAACCTCAAGAGAATATAGGTTCTTGACTCATGAACCAATCTATTTCACTTGTCCCGTGGTGATGTGTCTAAGGAAAACCTTTCCCTTACTGAAGACAACATCGTAGCCTTTGTCCTCCAACATCGTGTTCAATACCAATTTCTTCTTCAGTCCAGGCACATACTTCACATCTGTAAAGGTAATAAGAGCTCCATGCTCCCTTTGAAAAGCAATTGTGCCTACTCCTGAGACATTATACTTTTCATCATTACCCATCTCTATGCGCATCTTGAGGTCTTTCTCCTCCAAGGTACTGAATAAACTTTTATCGTCGGTCATGTGGAATGAGGCTCCACTATCAAGAAACCAACCACAACCCATCATTGATGACACCATGCATGCGATGAGAATAAATTCCATCTCAAACTAAGAGGCTAATGCCTCACCTTCCGATCCAATTGAGGATCCCTTCTTGGAATTCTTCGATGGGAAATTAGTTGCATAATGACCCATCTCGTGACAATTAAAGCATCTCACTTTAGATTTGTAAACCTTCTTCCCTCCATGAGAAGAATTCGATTTCGAATGAGAATCCTTCTCCTTCCTTTTCCTTGCCTTACTTGCTAAGTCCATATTTTTTTCATCATCCTTGGATGAAGAACCATCTCAAGTGCTCCTCCTGATCTCCTCCTACATGAGATCAGACCACAGTCATTCCCAATCCAGTAGTTTCTCCCTTCCATTCATAGAGTCCTGGTAGCTATGCCAGCTCTTTGGAAGGCCAAGGAGAGCGAGGCTCACCATATCATCATCGGTAGTAGTTATTCCCACTCTACCAAGCTCATCTCTACAGGTGGTGAGCTTGTTCAGATATGTAGAAATAACATCATCGCTCTCCATCTTGATTATTCGAAGCTTATCCTTGAGCGCCAATTTCCCCTGGTCGCTACTATTCTAATAGAGGTCCTTCAATGTCTTCCACATTGAATATGGAGTATCCTTCCCATGGAGACTCGAGACAATATGGTCTTGAACTCCCTTAAGGATTATTCGTCTCGCCCTCGCCACACACTTATTCCACTCGGCCAACTCTTGTGCATTAGTTGAAGTTGGCTTTGGGATTTCTCGATCAATGAAATACTTCAAGTCATTGTCTTCTAATACAACCTCCATCTGATCTTTCCATGCTATGTAATTCGAGCTACCATCCAAGGCATACTCGAGTCTCAAGCCATAGAACACCATTGACCAACCTGAAGTATGAGATGAATTTGATTTATACCTGCAACCCTAAAATTTAAACTTCGAATTCTCTTCTCAGTATATTGTTCACAGCTTTGATAAACTTTGCTCCAATATCATGTAGAAATTCTCACTGTAGATTAACCTGATTATGCAATATAACTAAAGAAAAATACTTAATCTACTTCTGCAATCAAACTTGCGGAAGATTAATATATTTGAGCAAGATCAAGCGGAACACATATAACAGAGAAGAGTAAACAATACATATGAAACACAGAAGAATACTCTGGGGAAATCCTCAGTTAAAAACCCTGCTATCTGTATTATCATACAAGTGGAAATATATCAGGATTACACACAATTTTAGCTTTCACAGCTATCCAACTCTTAGTACAATCCCTTCCTTCTTCTCATAGACAAAATAGACTGCTCATATGCCTTCTCCTTTGCCCTCCAAGCCTCCTATTTCCTTGCACAATTTTCCCTGGGTGATCCAACTGTAACCTTATGTGGCACTGATCTCACACACTACTCCAACAAACTATAGAACTGTGCAAATCTCAAGGAATGAAATCCTTCTGCATGCAAGAGTTTTCCTTATAGGAAAATTCTTGCAATTGATAGTACATTGTCCCTGTCATTAATCTCAACTGTGTCTTTCTCGGAACTGAAATGCATGAGTTATTGATGAGAGAATCTTTAGTTATCTAGAGTACACTGGTTTGATGCATGCACACATTAACTAACTGAACTCACAATTAGTTCCTCAAACTGTTTGGAACTAATTTAACTGGACTTAACTTAGTTAACTGAGCTAACTAATTACAACTCAAATACAACTCACTTTTATCTCCTTAATTTAAGAGATAATTGTTGCATGACTTCACAAAGACTTCTAGCATGGATTTCTTCAACTAATTAACTCAAGATGAATTAATTAATTTATTGTTCAAGCAGCTGGTGAGACTAAATTCGAATTTTAATTCAAGGACAAACTAAAGTTGGAGTATTATCAATGCTATTTTTAGCATTTCTTGTTGCTATTCTCAACACTCCCTCTCAACAAGAAAGGCATTCAACTCGATCCCGATCTTGAACCTTTGGAATGTTTTGCATGCAACACTTCTCTCAAGTGTTGTTACTCCAACAACTTCAAAAACAAAAAAACATCCAACCTGAATTAGTATGATGCATCTGTCATCAAAGTCTCTGACAGTTATTTCCTCTGTCAACTAAAAACTTTGTGCTTCTGCTATCTCAGCCTTTCTACACTATTGTCAATCCTTCTCTGCACTCTTCAGTATCTGACTGCTCTAGCCTCTGTGATTTTGATCTCTGATTGTATCAACCCCACTAATTCCTCCCACTACTCTATAATTTGGGCTCTCGTAGCAAGGTACGATCCATGAGATAAAACCTCTCAATGGACCCTACCCAATTTCAGCTTTCTTGGGACTATCACTTCACATCGCCCCACCTCACACCTAGAGGTATGGCTACATGTGATCCTTTTTCCCACTTGGCTCGAAATTTCCCCCTACTGGAGGTCTCTGCATGAGTGGATGCCTCCACTCGGTCTCCTCTCAGCATCTCCAATTGTGGCTTCTCCACAATTGTCTGAGACTTTGTCTATGGTTGCATGTTGAGAGGTAATTTACTCTCCCTCTCAACCACCAAGTCTCTAACATTTGCCTTGCTCCTCAAGGCTTTACATGCATCTTGAACCTCAAGAGCATACAGGTTCTTAACTCATGAACTGATCTGTTTCACCTGTCTCGTGGTGACGTGTCTAAGGAAAACCTTTCCCTTACTGAAGACAACATCGTAGCCTTTGTCCTCCAACATCGTATTCAATACAAATTTCTTCTGCAGTCCAGGCACATACTTCACATATGTAAAGGTAATAAGAGCTCCATGCTCCCTTTGAAAAGCAACCGTGCCTACTCCTGAAACATTATACTTTTCATCATTATCCATCTCTATGCGCATCTTGAGGTCTTTCTCCTCCAAGGTACTGAATAAAATATTATCATAGGTCATGTGGAATGAGGCTCCACTGTCAAGAAACCAACCACAACCCATCATCGATGACACCATGCATGAGATGACAGTAAAGTCCATCTCGAATTGACAGGCTAATGCCTCACCTTCCGATCCTACCAAGGATTCCTTCTTGGACTTCTTCGATGTGAAATTAGTCGCATAATGATCCATATCATGACAATTAAAGCATCTCACTTTAGATTTGTCAACCTTCTTCCCTCCATGAGAAGAATTCGATTTCAAATGAGAATTCTTCTCCTTCCTTTTCCTTGCCTTACTTGCTAAGGCCATATTTTCTTCATCATCCTTGGGTGAAGAATCATCTCGTGTGTTCCTCTTGATCTCCTCTTGCATGAGATCCAACCATAGTCATTCCCAATATGGAAGTTTCTCCCTTCCATTCACAGAGTCCTGGTAGTTATTCCAGCTCTTTCGAAAGCAAAGGAGAGAGAGGCTCACCATATCATCATCGACAATAGTTATTCCCACACTACCAAGCTCATCTCTGCAGGTGGTGAGCTTGTTTAGATATGTAGAAATAATATCGTCGTTCTCCATCTTGATTATTCAAAGCTTATCCTTGAGCACCAATTTCCCCGGGTCGTTATTGTTCTAGTAGAGGTCCTTCAATGTCTTCCACATTGAATATGGAGTATCCTTCCCATGGAGACTTGAGAAAATATGGTGTTTAACTCCCTCAAGGATTATCCATCTTGCCCTCGCCACACACTTCTTCCACTCAGCCAACTCTTGTGCATTAGTTGAAGCTGGCTTTGGGATTTGTCAATCAATGAAATCCTTCAAGTCATTGTCTTCTAATAAAGCCTCCATGCGATCTTTCCATGCTATGTAATTCGAGCTGCCATCCAAGGCATACTCGAGTCTCAAGCCATAGAACGCCATTGACCAACCTGAAGTATGAGATGAATTTGATTTGTACCTACAACCCCGAAATTCAAACTTCAAATTCTCTTCTATGTATATTGTTCATAGCTTCAATAAACTTTGCTCCGATACCATGTAGAAATTCTCACTGTAGATTAAATTGATTATGCAATATAACTAAAGAAAAATACTTAATCTACTTCTACAATTAAACTTGCGAAAGATTAATAGATTTGAGCAAAGATCAAACAGAACACATATAATAGAGAAGAGGAAAAAATACATATGAAACGCAGAAGAATACACTGGGGAAAGCCTCAACTAAAACCCCACTATCTGTATTATCATACAGGTGGAAATATATCAGGATTACACACAACTTTAGCTTGCACAACTATCTAGCTCTCAATACAATCCCTTACTTCTGCTCATAGACAAAATAGACTGCTCATATGCCTTCTCCTTTTCCCTCCAAGCCTCCTATTTCCTTGCGCAATTTTCCCTGGGTGATCCAGTTGTAACCTTGTGTGACACTGATCTCACACACTGCTCCAACACACTGTAAAATTGCGCAAATCTCAAGGAATGAAATCCTTCTACATGTAAGAGTTTTCCTTATAGGAAAATTCTTGCAATTGATAGTACACTATCCCTCTCATTATCTCAACTGGGTCTTTCTCTGAATTGAAATGCATGAGTTACCGATGAGAGAATCTTTAGTTATCTAGAGTACACTAGTTTGATGCATGCATGCATTAACTAACTGAACTCACAATTAGTTTCTCAAACTATTTGGAACTAATTTAACTAGACTTAACTTAGTTAACTAAGCTAACTAATTACAACTCAAATAGAACTCACTCTTATCTCCTTAATTTAAGGGATAATTGTTGCATGACTTCACAAAGACTTCTAGCATGGATTTCTTCAACTAATTAACTCAAGATGAATTAATTAATTATTTTTCAAGCAACTGGTGAGACTAAATTCGAATTTTAATTCAAGGACAAACTAAAATTGGAATATTCTAAATGCTATTTTTAGCATTTCTTGTTGCTATTCTCAACACTACATTTAATATGTCACCCTTATTATTATAGAATTGGAGGAAAATTTTGTACAATAATTTAAAATGATGTATGGGTACTTGCACACAAGGATGAGTCATCCTGCTATTGGCAAACATGTTGTTTTTGGTCAACATGTTACATGTTTATGAAAGTCGGTGGAGATAACATGTTGGGAAAAGAACAAAGAAAAGTCACCAACAAAGGAATAAGGGGGACAATATTGCACACTCCACAAAATAAGAACTAGGAGGAAACATTATAGTGTGGATGCAAATAGGATTTTAGGGGAAAATATGTAAGGAATGGAAATGTGAAGAATATGCACATAATGATGTGAAGGAGAATACTATAGGATAACTTGTGCAACCTAATGTAACGAGAGAGCATCCACAACACATGTGAAAGAGAAAGCATGTGCTAGTTCAAGGGCAAATAGGTGTGCATTAATAAAGGATAAGGAAATAGAGTGATTGTTTAGTAGGAGTAGCCATAATGGGTTTAGGAAAATCGTATTGTGTTTTTAGGTGGAACCACTTTGTCATCTTGGGATTCCTATGTGGTTTTACTAACTAGATGGGGGTACATTTCCCTTGAGCACTTCACTCCTCAGGATATAAATTTGGCTCTAAAGAGGTTAGCTATAAGAAATATTTCAGTGCATATGCCCTACAGTTGGGTGGAGAGTTGAATTCCCTCCCTCTATTTCCAGTCACTCCAACATTAATAAGATAAGTATTTATTCTTGCATATATAGTACCATGGATTTCTAATGAGTAATCCTAATATGTATAGGTAATAATTTCTTATATATATATATATATCATGGTTGATCATATAACTTGTGTATCTATGGTGGATATGAGATTCGTAAACTATGTCATTGCAAGCTTATCAATATATTTGGAGGTTTCCTAATATGTCTATGATGGATAGTTTGGAAACCATCAATACTTAACCTACTATTTCATGTGTTTCATCATTTTATTTATCCTAATATGGGTATCTCATTGTTATAACCTTACTTATGGGTCATCCCTTTAGTAGCTTAGATTATGTGTTGATTTTATGGCTTAATTCTACCTCTGGAAGATTGTTGATATCTTTGCTTAATCATAGTGGGTGGCTTGCTTTATGTTCCCTCATGATCATGATGAAGTTATGGACATATGTGTTTTTGTTATCATATTACAAATTTTTTACATGAATATTCATAGCTTCTTAATGTTCCTTAGCTAACTAATTATGGTGTTAGGTTTTTCTAATGTACTATGTTGCAAATATTGTCGTTCATTACTTTTCTAGAGGCTACATAATCTCTTTGAGAGGAGGAATTAGTCAGATGCATGGGATGCTTTATTTGTATATTTCACATGGATGTGAGGGATTGAAATCCTTGTTTTGTTTATATGTTCTTGAACTACTGATTCCTTATATGCCTATGTATGAATATTTGACATGAATAGTTGGTTGTTAATGCTTGTGATTCCATTATATAATATGTATGAATGCCATGACAATATCTTGTCTAAGAGGTTCATATGGAATGTTAAGATATAATACGAAATTATATCTTATATGACTATTTATTGACTCTGTTAGTCATGGCTCATTAGAGGAGATAATGTAATATATGTATGTAAATTAGTGGACTTGATCGTGCTTAATGAAATCATTTGCAAATAATGGGATGTTGTGTATCTAAGTTTAACTCTGTTGAGTTTTATTCTAGTTAAAGGCATATTCATTATCTTATTGTTTTAGCTAAGCTTTAATTGGTGGATGGAATGATCAAGCCAACACAAAAGTTTCAATATTTCCGCATTGAGGGTGCTAGGAATTTCCCGAGATTAAGAATGGTCACACAAAGCCATTTAATTCTTGAGTCTTCTAGATTTGAATCGCAAAGGGCCAACCTTGTATTTGGGCCAATGGTGTCAAGCTTAGACTATTAAAGGAGTTTGAAAATAATCACAAAGGCATAGAGGAACATTGTGGATTACATTAATCCCTAGGCTAATCGATGTTTATGCTACCTAATCTCATAGTTTACTAGTGGATTAAAGATTAAATGGGGATTAACACTTAATTTTGTGTCACACCCATTTCCGGGTGGAACTTGTGAATGATGGGCCCTAAATGGAGAGCATGTGATGGAATGTATTTCCATCACATGACGGGGAGATTCTCATCACATTGAACCCAATTTGGGCATGATCCTCCCTCACGCCCCAGTAGTATGGCATGATGGTGCATTAGTGTGGAGGTTGGGCTGAGGCAATTAACATGGGGACCATTGAAATATTTATAATATAATTACATGGAGGGCCACGACTTGCGGTATCAATGGATTATTCTGAGGTGGAAAAATGGCATGGACAATATGTCGACGTGGTGCCCATATGGCATGACAAGTGGTAGGAAGAATTGGCCCTGTTAGGTGGAAAAGTTACTAGGTTTTGGGTTACACATGGAACCCTCAGAGGTTTCCATGTGGTAAGACATCAACAAGCCATGACTTGTGTGGCTGGGTTTGGACTGATAGGTGGCATGATGTCAAAATTGCCATTGCCTAAAGAAGAAATCTCCCTCATGTCATTTTCCTTATGTTAAGCGTACTTGTGGGGATTCTGAGAAAGTGGGAATTCTTGCTAGAAAGTGTGTTTCATAGAAAATTTCCTCATGTGATGTGCTGCATTTCACAGGTGTAGACCCCCCCCCCCATCATATGCTGAAAGGCAAGGGGTGCACACTTAATATAGGTTGTTGCTGGAAGTGGGTGGCCACATGGGTAAGGTAGATAAGGGGGAAGACATGAGAAATTTAGTCGCATATGCGACAAATTGTAGGCCCCAGCCCCCATTTTAACTGTCTGGAAGGGGAGGACCCCCACAATGAATATAGACTGCTTATCTATTGCGGCTCTATCATTCCAGTGGGAAATTAACTAGGGTTTTAACCTAATGTTTTTTTCTAAATAAATGGATATAACATGTATAATGTGCTTTTACATGCTAATGTTTAGTAGGTTATGTGTCAAAGATGATGAAGATCTTCTTGTTAGTTGATAAGTATCGTGCCCTCCTTATGGCCCCCAACTCCATTGTGTCATTCCCAAGTTTTGGTGTAATGGAACTTGCACACTAATGAGGAAGGGTGCACTCTGACGTGACATATTACATGGAGTTCAAAGTATGCCACTTGGTAAGGGTAAGGGAGATTTGGATGATGTGGCAAGATGACTAAAAGGTAGATTTAACGGTATTATCATAATTTGATTCTAACATATAGAATTGAGGATTTCAATAACCCCATATTCATAATGAGACAACATAGATAATGTTTAATGAGATTAACATGTCCCATTCATCCTAGTTTATCCAAGGGGATGGAACAAACTGTTACATAAAACCCTTGAAGCCAAAGTTTGTTGTTAAAATTATTGACATAAATTAACTAAGAGAGATAAATTTACTAGAAACAAAATAACATATAAAAACACAATATTTATATTATAAATTAACCCCAATAATGGGGAATAAATAGGCAAAAAAATATTTTAGTATTCCCTCTTTTCTAAACCTAAACAAGCTGGCCAACTTCACCATTCATATGCTAGCACCCTTACAATTGAGTGTCTCCAAGGCTTTTAAGGGATTCAATAAATTCAATGCACGTGCACAAAACCATGCGAAACCAAAACAATGTGTCCAAAAACCAATATTGTTGAATGAGTAAATTTAACTATTTCACTAAGTCAAATTTACCTGACAATCACCCCTTAAAAATTGACTTGGGATTCCGTTGACCAAATCTAGCTAAAACAATAAAGTGAGTCAACACCACTCACCTCTAGGAACTACCTCACTAATAGTTTATAACCATGGTATATGGTGATTCAACTTGACCCATTATCACCTTGGTCTAACTCTAAACTTTACCCATAATTTATTAGGGTACATGCTGGATCCTTGAATTTTCATCAAATTTGACTTCCCTTTTTCCTTCTTTTCATCCATCCTATACTTGTTTTTGATATATTTATAGGTTATTAATTCATTTGGGTCATCCTCAACTATAACAAAAGGTATTAAACAATTTTAGCCTGTAATCCATATTTTCTTTGTGAAAATGACTGAAATATCACTTTGGCTAGATATTTTTGTAGCTAACTATAATTTCCACAACTGAATCCATGGTTAGATAGGATGAAAAGACTTTCAAGGTGAACATAAGACATGGAAATCCACCTATTGTGCCTACTCAGAAGATCATCGGGAGTGAGAATCTACTTGGTCAAAGTAGAGGTCAACACTACTCTGTTTACATGCAAGGGCTTCAAGGAATCAATTTTGACATCAAGAGAATGTGGAAAAGATGGAATTAAGCGAGTGGCTATCTGCTTTTGTATAGTTGATGTGTAGATGAAGATAATCTGCATGATTTGCTATAACCGAGAAAATCATGCAAGATCTATTTCTTAATCAAATTCAAACAATGCGTTGCCAATTCTAGAACTTGCCTTTCAACATTATTTTCTTTAGTTGTTAAACTAGAGTTAGTATAAATATCACGTTGATTTGTAAGTCAATAAGTCGAGAAAAGTAAGATTTTGAAGTACTTTAAGTTTGTAATTTAAGACTCTATTTTTGGAAATACAAATAGTTTGTTCCAAACCTCAGTGGGAATGCAACTTTGATTGATTTGATCTTATACTTCCTTGTTCTTAACAGGAGCCCCCCCAGAGAGTCATAAGATAGAGTAGGTGTTTCATTTTAATTCATTTTAATCTACAATTTGTTTAATTCTACTTCTACAATTAGTTTCATGTTTTGTCATTAGTTGTCACTTGATTTGTTTACTTACTGTTGACTTCAGTATCACAGGTCAAGCATCTATAAAATTGAAATACCAAAAATATTTTCTCTTTTTTAGTTTCCTTGATTATATTTCCTTCTTAGTCTCATATTTAAATAGAGTTAATGATCAGATTGGTTTTAATCACAGTTCTACACGCTAGTAATTTATCAAGGCTTGTATTTTTTTTCTCTTTCATTTGAAGTTTTTAAAATAGATTTGAGTTTGATTTGAAGAAATTTTCAATTCAGTTCAACAAAGTAATTTCAATTCTTCCCATCAAATAAATTTTAATTTATTGCAATAAATTACGTTTCAATGCTATCAATAGAATAGTTTTCACTTCAAGTTAATAGCATAAAGTTTCTATTATGTCATTTCCAATTCCTTCTTTTAGAATAGTTTTCTTTCAAAGTTATTTTAATTTAACAAGTCTTATGGAAAGAACATGTGTGTATATTTGATGAGAATTGATCTTGAATTAGCCTATGTTTCCTTACTTTTAAATTTGATAACTATAGTTTAATTTCATAATAAAAAATATAATTCCTAACATATATTGTGCACATGCACTTCACAAGTATACAAACTTTGGTTTGACAATTTAATGGTGTAATTTAACTAACAATTAAATTACCCAACAATACACATGCCTTACTAGGTGTTCTAGTCATATGCCCATTTACATGTAAAAAAATTCTTCTCCATTATAATCATATCTTTAAAAATAAAAAAATTATTAGTGTTGTTATTGCAATACAAAAAAAACATCTCTATCTTACATAGGTCACCCATTTCACCATTGGAAATGTATAATATGAAGCATTCTATCAAACACTTTGTGTGCATCCCTTACATAAATATAGTCTATACATGAGGCTTGGCATGGGATTTTTTGTATGCCTCCTTTCACATATCCATAGCTCTTGTTGTTGTATTCAACATTGTTAATGTAGAATACATTACTGTTCTACATATTGACCTAGACAATCCATACATTGTAATATGAAACTTTCCTTTCTCCCCTTCATTTTTCTTCCTTGATATGCCACCAATTTCCTTCATGGTGCCACACATAAGGCTCAAGGTTAATTCATGGAATTTATCCTCAACTCTAAAATATTCTTTCACCGTTGCTCCCACTCAAACTAGTATCCTTCCCTTCTTGTGAGTTCTATCAACCCTATTTAAATTCACTCGTAATAGTGTATTTGGATGACATATCATTTTATAGCTCTACCTATGAAGAATGTCTCTCACATCTCATATAAGTGTTAGAGTACATAAAAAGGAAATTTTTTGTTATCTAACATTAAGAAATTTGAGTTTTCCTAGTAGTCATTGATGCATTTAAGGTATGCAATTAGTGGAGAGGATCTCAAAATAGATCCCACAAATATGAGGTCATCCTCAAGTGGCTAGTTCCTAGTAATTTCACTGAATTTAAGAGATTTATTGGGTTAACATAACACCTCTATGGAAGTTCATATCAACCTTTCCAATAGTATTTGTGCCACTCCATGCCATACAAACCGTTGGTAATATTTCCAACAGGGAAAGAATCAACTAAAATATTTTAATTAGTTGAAATGGATATCAATTAAGAACTAGTTCTTGCATTACCTAATTTATACAATCAGTTTTATTTAGATATGGATGCAAGTGGATATATTATTGGTATAGTATTTATACAATAACGTAATCCATCATGCTATCATTTTGAGATTCATTATGGGGGAGTTGTAAACTATTGTATGTGTCATAAGGAACATTATGCCATGATTCAAGTTGTTAAGAAGTGGAAGCACTATCTGATGGGAAAGGAGAATATGATTCATAGTAATCACTAGCCACTTTAGTTTTTATAGGCCTAGAGTAAGCTTTAACAACCCATACATTACAAGTGAATAGGGTTTTCGTACTAATTTCATTAGTCATAAAATATAAGAATAGAAGCACTAATAAGCTAGCAATAATTCTTTCATTTCCACCCATGATGGATACAAAGAGGCATATAGAGAATATGGTGACTTTAAATAGGTGTTCCAATAGCTACAAGGTGAAATTTGTGTAAAAGAAGGTCATGTTAAGGTTAAATTTCATCTCTAGAATAGGCTGTTATACAAGTTGGACAAGATTTGTGTTAATAAAAGTGAGATATTGCAACTTATCAAAGAGGGTTACACCTCCAAAGTTGTAGGAAAATTTAGTGTTGGGAAGATATCTTCCAACTTACAAAGGTATTTGTATTGACCCAAATTGTAATAATATGTAGTGAGGTACATTAGGGCATGCAATAATTTTATACTAGCAATCCCATTAATAGAAAGAAAGGTTTTAACATCTCTAACTACTAGCCAATCAATTCTAGGCAATCATTTCCATGGATTTTTTGGGTAGTTTTCTAACAACTATGAAGATACCTAACTATATATTTGTGGTATTTAATAGGTTTAGCACATCTTCATTCCTTGTGAAAAAACCATAAAAGGACAATAAGCAATAAATGTGCTCTTTGAACATGTTTATGTGCTCTTTGGGATGCCAAGGAGTATCATATTAGATGGGGATACCAATTTTCTTAGTGCCTTTTGGACTACAATTTTGGAAAATATGAACACCAAGTTGAAGAAATATACAACATTCCATCCATAGAAAAATGGGAAGATAGAAGCAGTCAATAGGATATTAGTTGAGATTTTGATAGGTTACAATAAAAAACATCAAGAGACCTCAGATGAAAATCTAATCATTATTCAACACCTTTGATAGATAGATTCATACTTCTACTAATAACTTCCACTTCAAAACATGATTTGGGTGTCTTCCTCCTTTTCCCTTAAATGTTGTAAAGGACAACAAGGAGGAGCAAGGGAAGATTCCATTAGAGAGACACTAAAAGAAGAGGAATTTGTTGAAAATATTATGAAAATCCATTTGAAAGTATAAGAGATATTGAAGAAGCCACAAGAAAGGTTCAATGTTTAACATAATTAGCACAGAATTGAGAAACCATTCAATATGGAACATTGAGTTTGGTTGTAGTTGAACAAGAAAGGCTACATGATCTTAGTAAAAATATCAATTCTATATGGCATGGGCCTTTTGAGGTACAATTGATTTGATTAGGAAAATTAGTTTTGTTGTGCTAAAATTCCTTTTAAGAATATATTAAAAGGGCTTGAGGGTTTTAAACATGGGTTTTTGAGTGCTTTTATGTAATTTTTATGTGAAAATTAACATAACAAAATGATTGAACAACAACATATAACATACATAAACATCACCATAAACAGTATCACAACAAAACATGATGAAGGAGTTCACCCCTCCTGGGCTACATCTCCTTGGTCCAACTTCCAATCGTTTAGCCCTCTCTATTATGCTTAAAAGTGTGAATACATTAGTTTACAATGCTCAGAAAGCTCTGAAACATGTTCCAATGGCTCTAGAATGCCCAAAAATGCCTGTGTAGCCTCTTTCTTCTCCTGACTTGGTAAAAAACTAAATAAGTTATGGCCTTTACCAATATTCTGCTAATCGCAACACAAATTCCCCAAAATCCAGTACCCTCCTACAAATTTGCCCCAAAACACACTAATGGAGCGATAATTTCACCAAATTTCAGGTGAATTTATCGGTCGTGTTAAATGACCTCTAATTCCTTATATCCAAAAAATGTGGCCATATGGGGGGCCACATGCCTCCGGCTAGGGCCAACGGCCTGCCCTCGCTGGTCGAACCCTCGTTTCCCATTCATTTGTGGTCTCTTTCACGTGCTATGTCTAAGGGCTGGCCCTACCTCCGAATGGTATGCATGTTGAAATTAAATATAAGTCGAAACCCTTTATATTTAAGACTTACGTGTATAGCGTATTGGTGGAGGCTTTGGATTTTTTGTGTGAGGTCACAAGTTCGACCCCTCCTACGGTTGCTCAGAATTGAACCATAATTTTGGTGGCCCCCAATCTGCCACGTGATGGCCTCCGACTAGGCCATGTGTTAGCTAATGGTTGGCCACCAATCCAGCCAATCAAAAACATAAGATTTCATCCAATAAGAATGTTCCAATTGGCACAATACCATTCGCTGAGCCCGTTGACCAGTTACTTGCCATATACACCTGCCCAATCAGCAGCATGTCAGCAGTATGGATTACTCACTGGGATGTCAATTTTTTTTTTTTAATTCGCTTATTTGGGAAAGTGAACAGAACATTTTTCCATGAGCATACGGTGTCCTTTTTGTGGGAAATGAGTTCTGCTGGATTTAGGATGAGGAGTACTACACCATTGTTAAGGTTGCACACTATTCCAACAAATTTTATTTTTGAGATATTTTTTTGAGCACCTGATCATTTGTGGGTTGCTCCCAAAAAACCTCTTATCCAAATGAATATCTTCAGCATTGACCAATCCATAATGGCATCAATCTTGGAGAGTTCTAAATTCAACTTACCTTATCTAATATCAAGGTCCAAGTACATCAAATAAGTTTTGTCCAACCCATACTTTGACATCTTCAATAACAAATGTTCTTGATATATGACATCAAGTATTGTTTTCTCACGGATGACATGTTCATAATTAAATTTTATGAAAATGAAAATGTCATCCAAGTAGACTATCATGTCTAGAAATGACTTCAATACATTTTTCTTCATATGCATGAAAGTAGAAGGAGCATGGAAAAGTCCAAAAAGCATAACAAGCCAAACAAACCTTGCTTGGTTTTGAATTTCGTCTTCCATATGTCTCCTTCAACAACTCTACTTTGATGATAGCCACTTCTTGAGTCCAATTTAATGAAATTCTCTCCATTCTTCTTGGGCAACAAAACAATAGGTGCATCACATGGTGAAGGAGATGGTCGGATGATCCTTTTGTTCAACAACCCTTGGATTTGTTTTGTTATTTCTGCACTTTCCCTTCTTGAAATCCGGTGCATGTTAATGTTAGGAAGAAGGCACTTTTCCTACAATGGTATTTCATATTGGATTCTCCTCTTGGGAGGAAATCCCTTTTGTTTCTGAAACACCTCATCATCATGGTTAACTACATAAACCGAATCAGTTTTCAATTTTGAATTACAACCATCAAATGCTTCATAATCAACACCAATATTGGGTTTGATCATAAGAAGCACTAAATTCTTGCTTGAATTCACTAGTATTTTCATTTTCCCTGCATTAAGTAATGAAATATTTAGTTTCTTGCGATGAGCTCTCATAATATACTCCACACCATCTTTGAACAAGTGGTACTTGTTTATGATGATAGAAGATTTATTTTCTATCATAGAGGTAAGGAATACCCAAAATGATTCTTGAAATTTCAAGTGGTACAATATCTAATTCATCTTCATCAATGAAGTTTGTTGTGATTGCAAACCGAAGAATACATTTTCTTGTAACCTGTAAGTTTGTGTACTTGCATATCTAACCAAATGGATATGGATTAGGATGTAAAATTGTTTCAATATTGTTGGGTTGTGTTATATTCTTTGCACGACTAACCTACGTAGTGAACCGGGGGGGCTCCGCCCCCCCTTCGTTGCGCCGATTGCGTAGAAGGGGGGTGGCAGCCCCCCCTTGTCCAGGGGGTTTGAGGGGGGTAGGTAGCCCCCCTCTACAGGGTCCGGGCAGTGCCCCGGGAAAATCTTTTTTGGACCCTATATTAGGTTGGGTGAACCTACCTATGGTTTTCGGTCCATGGTTTTGGACGCGATGGTTTTTGGTCCATGGTATTGGATGCTTCAGCATGTATAAATATGTATTGTAACATTGAAAGGAACATAATGAAAAATCAAGCTGGTAGTCCTGGTTGTGGGATCCAAGGGAAAATCTCTGTGCATATGTGTTTTATGTGTTACGCTCTCACAGTGTTTATTTTCTTTGTTTTAGAATTCATATGCAGGTAATTTCTGTATAGGGTTAAAGCCTAAATTTGGTATCAGAGCTGTTTTGGCTTTAAGGGGACGCCTTTGATGCTGAGGAGTTTCGCTCGGGCCTATGGTAGACCCTGTTTAGTGGGAGATCTGCGAGATCGATTCTGGTGGTGAAAGAAGATGGAAAGTAGTGGAAAGATAGAGATTGAGAAGTTCAATGGTCAGATTTTTGAGTTGTGGAAACTCAAGATGGAGGATCTGTTGGTGGATAAAGATCAGTGGATCGTGGTAGATCCATGTACTAAACCAACGGGAGTGACCGATGAAGAATGGAAGAAGTTGGATCGGAAGGCAAAGAGCATAATACGATTATGTGTTTTAGATTCAGTATTGCTGAATGTATCAGGGGAAGCTACGACGAAGGCTTTGTGGGACAAGTTAGGGACTTTGTACCAATCTAAGTCTCTGGTGAATAAACTGTTCCTGTGGAAAAAGCTGTATAACCTAAGAATGAAAGATGGAGACTCGGTGACAGAGCATTTGAATGCGTTTAATATTGTGGTAAGTCAGTTATCATCTGTTGATATTAAAATTTTAGATGAAGATAAGTGCATCAGTTTGTTGTGTTCTCTACCAGATTCGTGGGATAGTCTGGTTATTGCAATAGGTAGAAATGTAACTGCTTTGCAGTTTGATGAAATAGTCTCAGCCTTGCTGATGGAGGAGATGAGATGGAAAAATATGGAGAACCGGAATGGTGATGCCTTTTCTGTACGAGGACGGTCCCATAACAGAAACAAAAATAAGTCATCGAGTGGGAGGTCTAAATCTAGAGGGAGGTCTAAATCTCCAGGAAAACCTATAAAGGTGGTATGCTGGAAATGAGGAAAGGAAGGGCACTTCAGAAGGGATTGTAAATCTAAAGCTCCTGATAAAGGAAAGGGATCTGATGATGCTCCCTCTGCAGAGGCGAAAACCATCTCAGATGAAGTTGGGGATGTTTACCTAGCTTCTTCAAGTACACATGTAGATCATGAGGAATGGTTAATTGACTCAGGTGCATCCTTTCACTTCACTCCCCATAAAGATTGGTTCTGTGAGTATGAGAAGTACGATGGTGGTGATGTCTTCTTAGGAGATGATAGGAAGGCTAGAATCATTGGTTGCAGAAAAGTAAAGTTGAAGTTGCAAGGTGGAAGGGTTAGAACCCTTCCAGGTGTTCTGCATATTCCTGCGTTGGCCAGAAATCTGATTTCTGTAAGCAAGTTGGATGATGCAGGTGTAAAGACAGTGTTCGAGAAGGATACCTGCAAGATGGTTCGAGGAGCACTGGTATTGATGCGGGGAGTTCTGATTGGAACAACTCTGTACAAGCTGCAAGGTAGCACAATTGTTGATGGGTGCAACAGTTCTGTGGTTCCTAAAAGTGGAGCAGAAAATCTACTGGTCTCTGGAGAGAAGACCATGCTGTGGCATCAAAGGCTTGGACATATTGGAGAGAAGGGCCTTCGAATACTTCATGGTAAAGGTCTGGTAGAAGGTATGAGTAATAGCTCTCTGGATTTTGATTTCTATGAAAATGGTGTATATGGGAAGCAGAATCGGGTGAGTTTCCCCTCTGGTGGTAAGACGACGAAACAGATATTAGAGCTTGTGCACAGTGATGTCTTTGGACCTGTGAAGGTTCCATCACTGGGTAGGTCTGTGTACTATGTATCATTTATAGATGACTTCTCATGGAATACATGGATATATTTCCTTAAGATGAAATCTGAAGTCTTTGATAGGTTTAAAGAATTTAAGGCTCTGGTGGAAAATTAGACAGAGAAGAAGATAAAGGTGCTGAGGACAAATAATGGTGGAGAATTCTGTAGCAAGGAATTTGAAGAATTCTGTAAGAAGTGTGGTATAGCACGGCAGAAGACTACTCCATATACACCTCAGCAAAATGGAGTCGTAGAAAGAATGAACAAAACGTTGATGGAAAGGGCAAGAAGCATGCTCAGTGGTGTCGAGATAGGACAGGAATTATGGGCAGAGGCGGTGGATATTGCATGTTACTTGGTCAACAGGGGTCACCTTCATCAGCGTTGGATGATAAGACTCCACAAGAAGTAAGGACTGGTAAGAAACCCTCTCTTTCACATCTGAGGGTATTTGGATGTGATGCATATGTACATGTTCCAAAGGAGAAACGAACCAAGTTGGATAGTAATCTGAAAAGTGCATCTTTATTGGTATAAGGATGGTTTAAAGGGTTATAAGCTTTGGAATCCAGTCACACAGAAGGTT
>APFE031295060.1:114146-129420 GCA_000404065.3 Pinus taeda
GTTAGCTCTGAGAAGTTCTCTTGGTGTAGAGAAACAATGGGTGTTTCAGGGCTGGAAAAATGACTAAGCTCTCCTGTGGCCCCCTATGGAAAGAAAACAACAAGTGGGAGATTGTTGGGTTATATTATATTCTTTCCACATAGTTAATAAGGGGTTTTAGGGGTACCCGTAACCCCAGTTTATGGGGTCGAGGGCAGCGCCCCAGAAAATTTTGCTTTTGGACCCTATGTTAGGTTGGGTGGACCAACCTATGGTTTTGTGCATGATTTTTGCACATGTTTTTTGGACGCGATGGTTTTTGGTCCATGGTATTGGATGCGATGGTTTTTTGTTCCATGGTATTAGACGTGATGGCTTTCGGTCCATGGTATTGGATGCTTCGACATGTATAAATATGTATTGTAACATTAAAAGGAACATAATGAAAAATCAATCTAGTAGTCCCGGTTTTGGGATCCAGTGGGAAATCTCTGTGTATATGTGTTTTATGTGTTATGCTCTCGCAATTTTATTTTTCTTGTGATTTAGAATTCGTATGCAGGTAATTTCTGTACGGGGTTAAAACCTACAGATTGTCTGATCATTATTGAACAAGTACATTTCTGAATATCACATATAAGAAGATGATCAATGAAGTTGAAAGATGAAGTTGATCACTGATGTTAAAAAATGATCCCAATAGTACCGAATGAACATGATGGAATAAGATGGTACTACATTGCAACTTAGGTGCCAGCATATAGGATGTCACTGTGAAGGACCGCAACATATAATGTGGTATCGTGTCAACTAGCAGCAACAAGAGCAATTGACAAGTGAACCAAAGAATGTTGATGCAACTCGAGGTCTTCACCAATCGCCATGGTAAATTTCTACACAATGGAAATAAATGATCTGAAGTCGAACATGTGAGAAATAGTTTGATTACCGATAATTGATATATATGTTGACAAACGCGAGACTGCTCACCAATAATAATAATGAGATTCAAGGTACCCAGTACAATATAACAACCAAAGTTGAACACCTGTAAGAATCTATCAATCAAGAGACAATGATGGTTTTCCACTGTAGATAGCAAAGGGTCTTCCACTAATGAGTGCAAACCCCAAGGTATTGCCAAATGGACTCTAGACCTTTGCCCTAGAGCAATGAGTTGTAGTCGATAGGGAAAGATCTGGTAGAAGGAAGGCATTAAGGCATCCTTCATCAATCTAGCGTGATTGTAACCTGTAGGCCAATAATGTGGAAGGAATCAGACAAAAAAAGATGTTGTAACCCGACTGAAGCACGTTTCCAGCATACATAAGATGTAGCTAGGGCACGATAGAAACCCTCTGAACCACCCAATAATGAAATTTGACACAGAGGATAGGAATCAACCGATAGGTTCAAATGGAAACTAAGACACTACACAAATCCCAATGTGTGATAATGAAAGCTAATGTCAAACACAAGGGAAACCACTCAGGGAAAGACCCATGATACTGATCGATGTTGAGCACAGGGTGACCTATCAATAATGAAAATAGGGCTAGGGTGCAACTCTAGGCCTGTCCTCAGAGAAATATGTCATCGTCGATAAGGACAAGACCCACTAGAAAGAAGTCAATGGAGACCTTCTCAAACCGGCATGAGTAAAGGACCAATATAACTGATGTGATGATAAACAAGACACTGACAACCAAGGATGGCCAACTGAAAAATAGGTCAAGAGACACAACAAAGAGGCCAACTCAAGCTTACTTCCCTTGAACAAAAGCATGACCCAATGATGACCATGTGGCAGCATACGATGACTCTATATAAGTTTGTCATGTCGGAGGCATGAACGAACTCTCCATATGATTGGAAGAGATAACCAATTGGAGGAGAACAGACTCAATAATAAGGTTAAGGTGTATCTAAGTCAAACTAAATCCCACCCAAATGGAGGAGAGACTTTCTTTTGAGTGCTTTGTTCAAGGGTGACACGACTGACTCCAGCTACCAAAAATATATGGAAATATTGTCCCATTCTCGCTCTTTTTTTGGAATATGTAAGTTTTTTTCTTTTTCTTTAAGCTGTAAAAAGAATAAAAGAATGTTATAGTACAGTGGAAATAACGAGTGTTAGTGAAACAGATGATATAGTTCCTGGGATGGGAACATTCTTATGCACAAAGTGGGGAGGCGAAATTTTTCAAGGACACTCAAAGGGATGTTGCTTCCATGGGTCTGAAGGTGTGTCAAGTTGCATAAACTGAGGGATTGCAAGTTTGATTTTTGCAAAATACGTGGTAAAAAAGGTGGCTTAAACATGAGTCCAAGTGAAGTCGGCTCAAGGCCAAAAGTTGAAAATGGTCAAAATGCAATGTAGTAGTACAACTCAACACAAAGGAGCCTGTAGGGTATAAGGCCAGAACGAAGCGAAGAAGCAAAGAGGAATGAGTCTTCAATGCACAATTCATTGTGTGACTAGAGAGGACTTTCGATCCTACTCAATAAAGTGGCATGGGCAACCAATTTTAGTGAGGTGCTAACTACGATGCCCATGAAAAGGATGGCTCCACCATCATGTCATGATTTAAAAATTTGGTGAGTGAAGATGGTTTATGAACCATAACATGATGGGATCAACCCTATGGCAAGTGTATCGATAAATGGAGGTTAATATGAAAAATGCAACGGAAAAATGGCTTCCCTAACCTATATGCCAGTGAGTAAACAATACCTACCATGACAGGTCAGTAGTCATGGAACTAACTTGAGATTTTCAAAAAAGCATCCAAAATGTCCTGAAAAACAATCTATTCTTGACAATCCAAGCTCCCAAGTTGAAAGATTCATGAGATGAAATAAAATCAAGTTTTGAAAAAATTTGAGATTTTCAAATCTTATAAAATGAATTTTGAGTCACCATTTGTTACCATTTGTGTTGAGAGCAAAAGCTGTGGAGAAAAAGAAGCAATCATGCCCCTCAAAGAATTCGACTATTCAAATTGATCAAAATCACCAGGTAAGCCCCAAATTTAGCTTGCATCAATTTGTGATTGTTTTAGAAATTTTAATTGAGTTTTTACAGTTGGAAATTATGTTAAAAATTCTAACGTGGAATATACGTGGGTTGGTTATGAGAAACCCGTGTATACGCAGGCCCTACATGCGACTGTGTATGAAATGGACCCGCGTATACGCGATTTGAAATTAAAACATAAAAATATAACGGTTAAAGTTGATTTTCTTTTAGGATGACAATCACCTGGAGGGAAAGGGAGCATGCCATTGTTGATGATGAGGTTATGAATGATCAACAGGCCTTGGATGCATTGAGGGGATTCATTTTATTAAAAATTTTCACAATGCCAAATATGAAGGCAAACACCTAATTGCTTGAAATGTTGATCCACTACTAGAGTATCGAAGATGATGCATTCATGATTGATCAAATGCCTTTGAGGATAGAGGTAGAAGATATTTACTTTGTCACTGGACTCTCTCGGAGAGAAGAAGTGGTGCATTCAATAGGTCGATCACGAGGTAGTCTTTCAATGGAAGAATATGTTCATATATACTACCTGGGGTATCTGGAGAATATTGGAAGAAAAATTCCAGTCAAACATGTAGAGAGTTTGTCCCTGAGGATCATACTATTCACCATAGCCAGGGTAAACAGATCAGCTTCATTGCACCAAGTGTCAGGACTCTACATGAGCTTGGTTGTAAATTATCTCACTACTATGTTTGATTGGTGTACACCTCTTCTGACCAATATGAAGAGTCAGCTATCCTCCATTCGGAAAGGACGGACCAAGAACTTCAAATATGGTACCATTTTGTGCTCCTTCTTTGAGAAGGTTCCAGGGTTACATCCCAGAGTATTAGTTCCTATCAGTAGTCCTCAAGATCCACAGATGGGTAGGTGGGTTGACCTGATGAAACACCTTGGAGGCGAAGACGTACCGAAAACTGCTTTTGACAATGATTTTTTCTCCTAGTGGAAGCAGAAAATTATCGATGTGGACGACTATCCCTATGTTGGCATGGATTTCAAGGGAGATCCAAATCTGGTGTTGCCACCAAATGCGGCATGGGGAGAGATAGGTAACCATTTTTTAAAGATTTTTTAAATTTTTGTCAATTTTTATGATTTTTTATGTTTTTTAAATATGAAAATGAACTTAAAGATAATTTTTATGGGATTAAATGATTGATATAATGATCATGTTCCAGATGTGGGTCTGGTACGACCAGACGGATTTCGGCGGCACAAGAATTGCAGAAGAGGTGCCAAAGAGGTGGCTGCAGAGACTGAGATAGTGTTATATGCAGTCCAATGAAACTTAGTGAGGTTGACCCACCAGGTACCGATGGAGGCCGTAGAATATGTACCAAAGGATATGCAGCGCCACGTGGTAGGAGTGCCATGTGACTGGGTTCACCTTTTTTGGTGTGTGGCCAAAGTTGTGGTCACCTACTTAGTTGCTCATCCTGAGCTGGGTCATTAGATGTACTGGACATTATTATAGGCATTTTAGTCCCAATTTTGTATATTATTTTTTACACACTTAATGTACACACAGGAAATTTTATGATATATATATATATACAGTTCCAACTTTTGATGTTTGATTTTATCTTGATGAATGAATGATGTGCCAATCTAAAGCTTGATTAGCGATAGAATCTGCTACTGAATTATCAGATCGTGGGATGAGTAAATAAGTAATATAAACAAATGATCTTTGTAGCACCCTCACTCTCAAATATTGGTGATATAAACAAGGATCTCGAACCTGATAGATGTTATTCAATTGTGACGTTGCTAGTTGTGAATCAAGATAGACTACCAATGAATTGATTCCATAAGAAATAGCTTTGGATAGTAAATTAATGACGATATTATACTTGGCCATATTATTTGACATAGGACCAGTATATACTCCCCTTGATACCATCAACTAACCAATTGGATAATAAATCACCCAAGTTGTAGAAGCGAGGTTCCGAGTGTGCTGACTAGCACCATTGGTGAATTCGAAATAGACTAAGTCATCCATCAACACCTACCAAAGCAGATCAAAAAAGTTTCGATATCACCAAAACTCCCGATAAGATATGTACAAAAATACAAAAATATTCAAAGAAGCCATTACTTGGTCATAACCTAAGCAAATTACTTCTTAAGGTAGAGCCCATTTCTGGGCTCTACCAACTTGTTCCCTTCAAAATCGACTAATCCATAAGCCCCCTTTTCTAAAACTCATTTCACTATAAAGGGACCATCCACATAGACTTGAATTTTCCTGCCCCCAAGGCATCTTGATCTCGGTCATAGACCAGGACAAGGTCACCTTCAGAAAAGACTCGAGGACGGACAACTTTATTGTATTGATTTTTAACCCTTTTGTTATGAGCCTCATTGATTGTGGCGACATCTCGATGCTGCTCATCGAGATGTTCCAAATGAAGGAGGTGCTCTTCGAGACTAGAGGTCTCTAGAAGGAGCTCAACATCTAGCTTAAGAGATGGAATTTCGCATTCAACAGGAAAGATAGATTCCAGTCCATAAACTAACTAAAAAGGTGTAAAACCACTAGCGGTCTTTACCGAGGTTTGGTATGCCCAGAGAGCAGGATACAACATGAGATGCCAATTGGAGCGATTTTTGTTAATTATCCTTTGCAGGATCATCTTGAGGGAATTATTCATAGCTTCTACTTGGTCATTGTCCTGAGGATAATATGGAGACGGATGCTCCTACCAAAAGCACAATTTAAGAGCCAATTTGGACATCAGTTGGTTCCGGAAATGACTACCATGGTGAGTGACAATCTCTCTCAGGATACCAAATCGTGAAATAATCTGATTGAAGAGGAACAATGTCGCTATTTCACTATTGTTTTTATAAGTGGGCATGACCTTAGCCCACTTCATAAACTAGTCTACGACTATAATAATGTACTTGTGATTTGCTGCTGAAGGCGGATTACAAGTAGTAAAGTCAATACCCCACTTTGTAAAAGGACGAACAATGATAACAGGGAAAAGAGGTGTTGGATGCATGCACATCGTATAGACGACCACAATAATGTACTTGTGATTTGCTGCTGAAGGTGGCTTACAAGTAGTAAATTAAATACCCCACTTTGTAAAAGGACTGATAGTGATAACAGGGAAAAGAGGAGCTCGATGCATGCACATCCTCTGAGTATAGACTTGACAAGGGTGTTAACGTTTGACCACTTCAATACAATCTTTGAAAACTGAAGGCCAAAACTAGCTGGCACGCAAGATTTTCTAGGCTATAGCAAGCCTTGAAAGATGACCACCACAAGCTCCACTATGGCAATCATTAAGCACAAACTCTACTTCCTCTAAGTTTAAACAACGCCTAAGGATTGAGTCAACCCCTCAGCCATATAATGTATCACCAATGATGACATAGTTCTTAGCCAGGTGACGTAATTTTTTATGTTCATCCTTGGAGGTAGCAGGAGGGAAATTCAAAGTCTAGAGATAGATTATGATATATCCATACTAGGGATCTTGTGAAGAGATGAGGAACAAATGTTCACTCGGGAAAACTTTCCTCATAAATAGTA
Source organism: Pinus taeda (assembly GCA_000404065.3). NCBI lineage: Eukaryota > Viridiplantae > Streptophyta > Pinopsida > Pinales > Pinaceae > Pinus > Pinus taeda. The sequence continues at coordinate 120,731 of APFE031295060.1, forward strand.
TCTTCTCCATAAGGCAGCTTAGAAATTAATTCTGCAAAAACCAATGATTTCTTAGACTTGGCTGACAAGAACTCGAGATTGAATTCTTGTAAAATAACAATCCATTGATTGTAATTGCCCCCAATCACTCAATTATAGAGGACAAATTGGAAAGGATTGACCACCGCTAATACAAATGTTTTGCGTAGTAGAATATAATGGTGAAGCCGCTAGATAGCATGGACAACTCCCAAGGCTAATTTCTCAATTGAAGAATAGCATAGCTTAGGGCCTACCAAGCCTCAACTCAAGTAGTAAATGACATGCTCCATAAGAGCATCATCTTCATGAACCAGAACCATACCTATGGTTGATTCTGCAGCTGTAAGATATAAAAGGAGATCTCTTCCATAATCCGATGGACTCAAAAGTGGGGCAGAGATTAATGCCTGCTTCAAGGCATCAAAAGATCATTGCAAAAAGTCATCCCATAAAAATGGAATTCCTTTCCTGAGCAAACGCATAAACCCTTTAGTTATCTTAGCATAGTTCACTATAAACCCTCTCAAGAAATTTGCCTTCCCTTGAAGACTTTGAAGTTGTCAAATGGAAGATGGGGGAGGCAACTGAACTATTGCCTCCACCTTTAAGGGATCAACTCGAATCCCTTTAGTTGACACAATGAACCCTAACAACCAACCATATGTGACAACAAAAACACATTTATTTCGGTTCAACTGGATCTTGTAAAATTGACATCTCTCAAAAACCAATCGAAGGTGACCAAGATGATCGATTCTCTTTCAAGAACGAGCAGCTAAATCATTCAAGTATGCTTCGATGACATGTTTGATGTCATGGAAAGTGTATGACATTGCCTGCTGAAACATGGCTCCAACATTTTTAAGACCGAAAGGCATGATTTTGTATGCAAAGGTACCCCAAGGACATATGAAAGATGTCTTATGCTGGTCTTCTGGATAGGTAGATATCTGATTATAACTAGAGAATCCATCAACGAAGGAAGAAATCTCATTACCTGCAAATTCATCAATGATCTGATCAATAAATGGTGTGGGGTAATTATCTTTCAGACAAGCTTTCTTCAAATCCCTAAAGTCATTGCATACCTGGATCGTTCCTTGTTTTTTTATCAACTGGGACTGGATTAGAAACCCAATCCGTTAGAGGAATGGGGTATATAAAAGCCACCTTGAGTAGCTTTTCTAGTTTAACTTTAATAGTTGCTGCTTTCCTACAATTGACCGACCGAAGCTTCTGATGAATCGGCTTATCATTTTCATATGTCTTGATCTCATTCTGAACGATGGATGGATCAATACCAGGAATTTCTTCATAAGACCAAGAAAATACATCCCGAAACTCTTTAAAGAGTTTGATGTAAATTTGAATCTCTTCAGGGGAACACTCGACTCCGATGAAGACATTTTATATAACATTAGGGTTCCTAGAGATTTTTATCGATACGGTTTTTGAAATGACTGACATATTAACTTCGGCATAGATGTGTGTTGGAGCCAAAGGGTTTGAAACCGTACAAACATTGCTAGTAAGTAGATTGGAAAACTGGGACTCGACTTCTCGCAATGGGAGAAGAAAATATGAACGATGGTGTAAATCTTCTCAAGGTCGATCTACACACATCATTGCTTCTAAGATTGCTTCCTCAAATGGTAAAACCATATCTAAGAAATCCATAGCAAAATTAGGGTCAAGGGTCCAAGCTAGGGCCACATCACCATCTAATTCCTCCTCTAAAAAAGGAGTAGGATGGTCATCTATAGAGCTAACGATAGACTGATATCTAAGCTATGCTACAGACATAGGGAATGCCATTCCACCAACTTGTCCTTCATCTAATGTGGTAGTAGGTGAACGCAAGGTGCAAGGGTCTGAAAAATAATGAGTCTGCAAGGACTTTTCCCGTGAAGACTCTTAGGAAGATGAAATGACATTGATTCTAGCTATAGGAGTGGGAAGATCAAATGTACCCATCAATGAAGAATACATTCCAACTCCTAGATTCTCAATAAGTTGACGAGGGTTATCCACCAAGGAAATAGTAGAATCCGAATTTGCATGAGGGTCAACTGGAGAATAATCCAATTAATCAACCTTAACAATTTTCCCCTCATGAGGAAAAGAAAGGACTCGAAATAGAGTCAAAACAATGACATCCATTTCATAATTCCAATTTCGTCCTAAGAGGAGATTTTCTAGGTTGGAATCAATTATTTCTACTTCGTTGTTAACAACCTTCCCTCCAACACATATAGGAAAGGCCAAGATAATCCCGTGTAGCCTATGAGAATGTTCATCAAATGATGTCAAGAGTGTGGGTGAAGGAACTGTCGAAGGCGATCCAATGACCTTCCAACATGACATTGACATGATGCATGTGGAAGCTCCCTCATCAATAACGATTAAAAAAATGTTAGTTTTCCAGTAAGTAGACTGTATTTGAAAATACATATGATGAGGGAGTCTCCTTTTTACATTAAGCATGTCAAAAGTGAGCACTAAAGAATTGTTTGGATCAATTTCCACTATCGCTAAAAGCAAAGCACTTTGTTGAGCTGAACATGACTGGAGTACCTCTAAAGTAGACATAACACATGGACTTTGAACCAAATCCTCAACAATGGAGTAATTTTAGGCTACCCTAGCATTAGGGTTGATAGTCGCGCGTTTGGCAGAACCTTTCGGTATCTGAGGTATAGACTTCACAGAGGGTCGCTCAATATGAAGTGGATCCATAGTTCCAAGAACAGATTTATCCTTGGATGTTTCAGCTTCACCATAATCACATGACTGTGTGGCCACATTGACGTGAGAACCCATCATGAAAACATTTGTGAAATTTCCCCCTCCTGGTTGCCCCCTACAGAGGTACTAGGGTTTGAATTTGCATTAGCAAGCAACTGTCGCCCTTGGGGGAAAGGGTTAGTTAAGACAGCTTGGAAGCTAGAAGACCTTTGATGCATTAACAAGCACTGAGCATCTTGAATTTTTGGGTAGAGATGAGTTAAATGGTCCCCACTGCATAGCTTGCATGGGAGCTTAACTTTCTTCTTAGACTCTTTTCCACCCTCACCAGCATTATTGTCGGGCTTATTTGAATTACCCTTCCCATCTTGATTCTTCTTTTTATCTTGTCCCTTCTTCTTCCCATTGGAATTTTGATTTCCTTTAGGGTTAGAAGCCTAAATGACGTTTACGGAAGAAGGTTGAGAAGGTGGAGTAGTAGATGGTGTAGCTTGATTGGAAGAAACAATTTGTATGGAAAACTGCTGCAATTGGCTTAGAAGGTTCACCACATTTGCATCAATCGATCCAACAATATTGTCAGCATCCAGGCTTGGATTTAGTTTGGCTACATCAACCGTGGATCTAGGAGCATTAGGCAAGATCTTCTGAAGGGTCCCAGAATATACTCTGGACAGAGAAACACCCTTGGAGATCTCTGGTTGTAATGATTTTGAAAACCATTCGAGATGGAATTCGGGTTTAATTTTGGCTTTGATGAGCCTCTTTCTCCATATCCATTTCTGAATATGATCAGAAATGTGAGTAGTCGTGTCCTGATGAAAATTTGCCAGAAGTTCAATTCTGGCTTCATAACATACATGCAACTGAAAATGGTTTAAGAAAATGTTAGCCAAATCGGCGAAATATGTAAAGGTGCCCCCTGGCAACTCTATATATCACTTAGCTACGTTGCCAGTTAAGGTGCGTTGAAATAGTCTGAACCTAATCAAATCATTGATGAGGGAGTTTGATGAGCACCATAAATGGAATGTGGTTACATTATCGCCTGGGTCTTCCCCACTCTTCCCTTAGAATTTTTGGATATCCGATGGAAGTTTGGTTAGGACTGGAGGCCAAGCCGGATTGTATCTAATTGGATCATTCGTTAACTTAGTCAAGTCTGGAAGATTGTGCATGGCAAAAAAGGAAGTCTCGAAGGACCTTGTGTATTCCACCCAGATTGGGTGGGGTTCCCGAAAGTTTGAAAAGAATGACCTAGATTTTGAAAGGCACCAGGTTTCCCAAAGTAACTGGTAGAACCTGTTGAGCCAAAAGGTGACCCTTGTGGTCCAGCAAAACTCGGAGTTTGACCAACCAACCAAAACACCTCCATAACTGGAAAAGTTTCCCCTTAACGAATTACTATATGGACTGGACAACCCTTGGTAAGGGTTCCAGGCATTAGCTAAGGGTGGAAAACTTTGAAATGAATTGACCGAGGAGTATGGCACATTCCCTTGTTGGCCAAAAAATGGATTTCTTGTTTCGATCCCACTAACCGCAAGGTTAGTCCAACTCTAAAAAGGATTAGTACCTTGACCTGTGAAAGGAAAAGGCATAGACCCCACCATTGAATTGGAATGTGGTATATGACCACTTCCAAAAGGAAAACCCTAAAAGGATGTCGATCCACTCATCATGGACATGGAGGCAGTTAATGGTACACTTAATGGAACTGAAGGAATACCTTGAGAGGGCATTCCAAAATGGAAGAATCCAAAACTAGATGCATGTGCTTAGGACCTTCCACTCATCAACGGAATGGAAGTAGATCCAAACAAGGATGTGCTAGTAGTAGACCCAAATCAAGATGTAGAAGGGATGGAAGTAGTTCCTCCCCCTTGTACTGATATAAAAGTCTGCATAATTGTAGCACTCATGGTGGATGCCATGCTTCCAGTAGTGGTCATCGAAGGGATGTTTGTGTGTGGACCTGGTCTTGAAGGCCTGTGTGTCAGAGTTCCAATGTATAACAATATGTCTATATGATCAGAAGGGAGAAGAAAGTTCAAAGCCGCAACAGACTCTGAGATCTCTTCTACCTCAATATTATCTTCCGACTGGAAGAGTACCCGAGAAAGAACTGATGTGTTTCTCTCTAGCTCTATGGTAGTACCAGGTCTACCTTGTACATTGATGCCCCCAAGCGGAGGATCAATCTTCGACGTGCCAGCTACCACTGGTTGAAAACAACTGGCAGAATCGTTCCTACGCCTTCTAGGAGAAGGCTCTATACTTGCAAGTGAAAGCCCACAAAGTCTATGGGATCATCTAAGTGATGAGTTAGCCACTTAGAATTATTTAATAATATCTACTTAAATACTCAAGATTTTTGAAAGCTAGTTCAACTAGGAGCACAGAAGACACACTAAAAATTTCCCTAAAGAATTCAGCAGTCAAACAACTTACAAGTATTTTTGCTCCGAGTGATTAGGAACAGACACCAAAATACATGAAAGTGAATTATAAGAGCCTTCCGAAAATAGACAGGGGTAATTACACCCTAGGTCTGCTAGTGAAGGTATCAGAGGATGTTACATTGACCTCCAAACAACAACCTTTTTCGGTGCAAGCCCCCAACCTTCGCAAGGGTGCCCTTCAGAAGTATCGCTAAAAGTGATGCAACATCGACGTCAAGTGCCATGAGATTCCCCTCTACAGCCACCTATGTAGATCCCTAGGATAGGCAACTAAAGATACCAACTCATATCAAAATCCAGGTGGAACAGTCGTGAGGTAAGATCCGACAAGTAAGAGAGGGTGTATCTCTCGTCCTTATCTCCAAAAGCCCTCGTGCTTAACTCCTAGTCATGGAGCTTTCCTAGTCTCCCTAACGCTATTAGATTTTCACTCTCTATTCAGACTTCTACATTTGACAATTTAGATTGACCTTGGAGAGTTTACTTTCCTCTCACCTAATCCAAGGCCCTAAATAACCTAAATCTTGTTGGTGTACTTATTGACAATATAAAAAGTTCTAGTTTATTTCATTAGTGCTTGATTTTAAGTGGCTGTTATTTTTAAGTCAAAGGGACAATATGGAAGTGAAACTGATGGTGTTCATTGACGCAAAATAAATTAATGAAAAACTAACTTATATGCAATGCACTTGTTTGTTCTTCGATGAAAAACAACTTCTACTTAGGTTCTAAGAAACTTATATTAAAGCAATAAACTTTTTCCTTTTCTTTTCTTGCAACAGACTTCACACTCACAAAAAACTAAAAAACTATTGATGCTCTAACGATGCGAAACTACCCTAATGCAAGGTGTACATGATAATGCAAAAATTCTAGATTACTCTAAAAAGAAAATAAAAGTAATTTTTTTTTATAATCCAACTTAAGTGTTTTGAAAGGAATAAGAATTTTGAACACAAAATCTTTCCCAAAACAAGAAGGACTAAACACAAACATCCCAAATCACTCTCAAAAACCAAAAGAAACCAAACACAAATTTGGCAAAGAAACCAAAAACAATGTTTTTGAAGAGCTTTTCTTTTTCAAAAAAGCAATAAAAGAAACTTTTCGAAAGTATTCAAAATGCTACCAAAGACTCAAAGATTGAAAGAAAATCACAAGGAAACTTTGCAAGTTGTCAATTCAACACGAATGAAAACTTAACAAAATAGGTGTTTCAAGATATGCTAAATGATCCAAAAGCAGCAAAAAGAGGTTTAAGATGTGTCATGCGGAAAGAGTTATATTTGCGGACAAATCTAACCTCCCTAGGAGTCTAAGACTCTCTAGTGACAAACAAACCAAACAAGAGCTATCCTTCTCTAAATACACATCATTCTACGAGAATTCAAATGTTTTCAATCTTAGGTCCAACGCTTGTTGTAGCAGTCCAGCCTTGCTGATTCAGATGAGCTCCTCCTTCACTTTAAGACCTGCATACACTAACAAAGCAAACGATTACATAACACCTGAATAATTCATAAAACAAAGCATATTCATCACATAGACCAAGGAGTACATGAAATAATTCATTAACAACAAATCATTGAGAAGAATGGACTTATTTGTATTAAGGAAACAAAAAGGGAACCATTACAACCTGAGCCTTGGTGTTGTGCAAGCTCCTCCCAGGGTCCAGCAAGAGATTTCCTCTACTTTGACAAGCTCACCCACTCCCACTATGGTAACAAGGAAGGCTAGTGATCTCTCCTTACAAGTCAACAATGGAAGTCCTAATTCCAGCAGCATTTACCCTTTAGAATGTTCAGCTTTCAACCTTTCCTCCCATGGCCCAATGCCTGTATTTATAGTATTCTAGAGGAGGTTATTCAGTTCCAACATCAATGGGATACTCCCTCTTTTGGATGGGGTAGCTCCTCTCTTGATGGGATAAGCTCCTGTATCATAGGGATGCATGAACCATCTGGAGGCGCTCAATACACGTCAAACACTCTTCTAGAAGGCTCTAGAAGTGACTACAAGTAACTTTTTAAAGATGAAACTCGCGCCTTTTGACTTTTACAGGGGTACGCAGCCATCCTTTGGCTTACAGAGCGTACAAGTACGCAGGTACAGTGTGTTTGGGATGCGTACACGCAGTCAAGGTAGAGAGAACCTGCGTACCCAGAGATAAACATGTTTTTAAGTGACTTTCTCTCTTTTGAAGTTTGACATGAAGAGCAGAGGTATGGGGTTTGACAAGTAGGATAATATGGCTATTGATGGGGCCATATAACTGCAGATAGTCAAGGTGACAAAATTCAGTGTAACAGATTGCCCCCTAAAGTACGAAGCCTGTAATAGGTAAGGGTGTTAAGTCATATAAGAAGGGTGAAGTGCTTTATCATTTCGAGGATCATCTTGTGGATAGCCCGGTTGGAACCTGCAATTTTCAACACAAAATACATGTATAATATCATATCATACTGAGGTAGGCATTCCCATACTCAGATTGAAAACTTTAACTATTGGACTAACTACTCTGGTACAAGAATGATTTCATAATACATCATAATCATAGACTCGTGTAGACACAGTATGGACGCAGCCATCTGTTTATGATTGGTCTACAACATAATGAATACAAAACTCCTCGCAGCCTGGAGGGTGGAAACTAGATCCAGGGTCTTCATCTCTATTTCTCGAATTGGTACGATTCTAACCATGTGAATAAATGAGTCGATGTCGAACATGGTAGAAACCACTTGATTACCAGTCAATGATGTAAACTGTTAACAAGCGTGAGAGAGACCACCAGTAATGTCAATGGTTCTCAAAGTACGCAGCACAATCCATGAGATGTGAATGAATGAGTCGATGTCGAACATTTCATGGAATCCTTCGATCGCAAGTCAATGATGAAAACTGACGTCGAAGGCGAGAAACCTGCCATTGATGCATGCAGACCTCAAGGTATTGACGATTTCTAAGTCAACTCTCTAGATAATGTGCTGATGTCGATAGAAAGCGACCCGTTGCAGGCAAGCCCACAACACGAAATCATAGTTCAAGTTGAAGAAATGTTGCTGTAAGGACTGACTCAATGATGATATGACGGATGATAGGTATTCTGCAGTTGAATGTTTTGTTTCAGATCTCTTGAACACATAACGACACAACAGATGGTTTGGTGATAAATGACTCAAAGTCGACTCCCATAACCCGGCTAAAATTGTCAAGTGATTTTGGTCAACTGTGAGGTAAAGGATTTCCCAACCCAGGTGAATGAATAAGTGTCGTGTTCAAGAGTGGTAGTAAGGTTTTTCTTGAGACAAAAGGATATCAAATAGGCTCATTCTTCTCATTTTTCCCCCACCATTTCTGGCAAGTACCTCTTTATTTTTACAAGCTTGAGGAGGATAACATATGCTTGTTTGTAAGCTCATCCTTCGGATGAGTCCAACTTAGTTTTTGATTCGAACC
>APFE031295062.1:0-26975 GCA_000404065.3 Pinus taeda
TTCATGACTGATTTAAAATTCTTAATGAGCTGATCATCATTACCTGTAAAAATAACATCATCAACATGCAAGACAACAATTAAAATTTTACCATCCTTTTCTTTGATGTAGACGGTGGGTTCTCCTTCACACTTTTCGAATTCATTATCCAATAGATATGAATCTATTCTGCTGTACCATGCTCTTGGCGCTTGCTTCAGCCCATAAAGAGCTTTCTTCAATTTGCACACTTTGTGCTCTTCACCCTTCTTCTCATAGCCTAGAGGCTGTTCAACATAAACCTCTTCCTTTAACACTCCATTTAGGAATGCTGACTTCACGTCCATTTGGTAGACTTTCCATTTGTTTTGTGCTTCTATGGACAGCACTGCTCTCACGGTTTCCATCCTTGCAACCGGTGCGAAAGTCTCCTCATAATCTCTCCCATACTGCTGCTTGTAGCTTTTGACAACCAGCCTTACCTTGTGCCTTTCTATCTTTCCTTTAGCATTGCTCTTGGTCTTGTAAACCCATTTCACTCCAATGACTTCTTTACCTTTTGGTAACTCAACCAAATCCCATGTTTTGTTTCTCTCTATGGCATTCATCTCCTCATCCATAGCTTCTATCCATTTCTTGTCTTTGATTGCATCTTTGAAATGAATAGGATCATCAACATGACAAAACAAGGCAAACAAGGAATTCATTCCTTCATCATAAATATCACTTAGATTTCTAAACTTCTTACCTCTTTCTTTCACTTGGTGTGCAAGTGCTTGAAGATGCACTTGAATTTCCTCCTTGTGGTGTGCTTGGAGAAGTACTCTCATTTATCCTCAATGGTGTTCCTTGCTGTCCTTGTGTTGGCGCTGCTGTTTGGGGATGCATTTCAGCCACCTCCTCATCATCTTCATCATGAGACAAACAGTTTTTAACATTCACTGTTTTCTCAATGCTTCCATCCCAAGCTTCCTCTTCAATGAATTGAACATCTCTGCTGATAAAAAACTTCTTGGTGGATGGGATATACAACCTGTAGGCTTTGGATTTCTCACTGTATCCAATGAAAATACATTTCTCCCCTTTGCTGTCCAACTTCCTCCTTAGCTGATCTGGAATGTGTGCATAGGCCACACATCCAAAAACTCTCATGTGGGTGACTCCTTGCTTTCTCCCACTCCATGCTTTTTCTGGCACTCTATTCATCACTGCTTTTGTAGGACACCTGTTCAAAATATATGCTGCACAATTTACAGCTTCAGCCCAATAATCATTTGGCAAATGTTTTCCCTTCAACATGCTCCTCGCCATATCCATGATGGTCCTATTCTTCCTTTCAGCAACTCCATTTTGCTGTGGGGTGTACCTAGCTGTGAATTGCTTATGAATTCCATTTTCTCTACAAAATCGTAGGAATTCCTTGGAGATATACTCACCTCCTCTGTCAGTTCTCAAGACTTTAATATGCAGCCCACTTTGATTTTCCACAAGTGCTTTGAAATTTCGGAATTTTTCAAACACTTCACTTTTGTTCTTTAGAAAATAAATCCAAGTCTTTATAGTAAAATCATCAATGAATGTTAGAAAATATTGGCTGCCTACTAACGATGGAGTTTGCATCGGTTCACATACATCTGAGTGGACAATCTCTAAGGGTGTCTTTGCCCTTATGCTTTTTCCTGATGGAAATCTTTCTCTGTGTTGTTTCCCCAATATGCAACCTTCACAAAGGCTGTCCGGTTTCTCTATCAATGGTAATCCTCTTACCATCCCTTTTCTACTCAACAAATTAATACCTCCAAAGTTGAGATGTTCAAATCTCAAGTGCCACAACCAATTTTCATCCTTTGGCACACTTTGGAAAGCCTCTTGGGTAACTGCTGCAATTACTTCTTTGTTTTTCAGATCTGCTCTTATTCTGAGAGGGAACATCCTGTTTCTTGTCATCTTCACTTCAGCGATACATCTTTTGCTGGGTGCTATATCCATGATGGTTCATACATCATTCTTAAAGAAAACATTATACCCCTTATGGACAAGTTGTCCAATACTCAAGAGGTTACACCTCATTCCAGGGACATAGTAGACATCTGCTATGGTTTTCTTTTCACCCTTCTTTGTAAATATTTTTACCTCCCCTTTTCCCATAACAGAAATTTTGCTATCAGTCCCAAGTGTGACTTCTGATTTCACATTTTGATCTAGGGCAGAAAAGAGGGCTATATTTCTTGTCATATGGTTGCTGCAACCTGAGTCTAAAAACCATATGTCTTCATTATTTGTTTCAGCCATGTTACAAGCTAACAACACATTAGTTTGGCTGATGTTCTCTCTAGTAACATTGCATTTTGTCTATTACTCATATCATGCTGCTTCTTCCTACATTCACTGGCATAATGCCCATATTTTTTACAATAATAGCATTGGACATTGGATTTTTCATACCTTTGTCCTTGAGCATGATGTTGTTCTCTTTGCTGACTGCTGCCTTGGCCTTGGTTCTGATTTGGATTGCTGCCTCTTCCTTGAGCATTTGTTGAACTGTTCCTTCCTCCTCTGTTCTGGCTTCTGCCTCTTCCTCTCTTGTTTCCTCTGCCTTGACCTCTTCCTCTTCCAAAGGACATCTGGGTCTTGAAGGCTTGCTCTAGAGATGAGTTTTGATTTCTACTCAATCTCTGCTCATGTGTTATCAGTGATGCATGGAGTTCATCAACTGAAAAGTTTGAGAGATCCTTTGTCTCTTCTATGGTGGTGACAATCGCATCAAACTTTGAGGGTAGGACCCTCAATATTTTCTCCACAATCCTCCTTTCTTCAATGGTTTCTCCATGTGTCCTCATCTGTGTGACTAGTCCAATTACATGTGTGAAGAATGAGTCAATATTGTCTGACTCTTTCATGTTGAGATTCTCAAAATCTCTCCTCAGCAACTGTAGTTTTGCTGTCTTCACTTTCTCCATGCCTTGATAGGCTGTCTTGAGGGTTTGCCATGCTTCTTTGGATGTCTTAGCTGCTGCTAACCTTGGAAGCACACTGTGATCTACTGCTAGATACAACAACACACGGGCTTTTGAGTCCTTCTTCCTATTGCTCTTCAGTAGATCCTTCTCTGCTGGAGTTAGACTATTAAACTCATTTTCATCTGCTGGTTCATCAAAACCATCTTCAACTATTTCCCATAAATCTTGAGAGGAAAACAGGGCTTTCATAGTTATTGCCCAGTAGTCATAGTTCTTCCCATTGAACTGTGGGAGCTGGGTGTTAAACATACCCATACCAGTGCTTGTGCTGGCCATTCCTTGCATCCTCAGCTATGCTTCAACTTCTTGACTGTATGTCTTAAAACAACTGACTACTGCAACCAAAAGAACTCCTCCCTTCAGCTTCTTTATTGTCTTCAAAGAGCCTAAGCCAGCTTTGATACCACTGTTGGGTATTTTTCTTCTATTTGGGATGGGAAAATACCAAAACCACAAAATATAAAGCACAGAGGCTATGCTCTGTTTCCTTTGCTCCAAGATCTTTTACACAGAGAAGTCCTTTTAAAATTAATTACACAGGATAGAGTATTTCACCACCATAAAATGATTTATATTCATTAAACAAAAACATTTACATATTCATCCTCTTTCACTCAGAGGGATTCACCAAAACATTTACACAAAAGTTACTCTGCCTCCTATGAAATTTTACACCACTGTGTGTAAATATTTCATTTACATTCACTGCTGTGTGAAAACAAAACTTACAGGGAGTTACAGATTTACCTTTTCACTTGTGTGAAACAACTCATGGATTTGAAAGCAAAACAACCCACTGGTTTTCATTTACTTCTCCTCCTGCACTGCTGTGCAATCTTCACATTTCTTACATTACAAAACAAAATTTACCCTGCTGCATAAAACAACCTTTTACATTACAGATCAAAATATTTTTGCACTTCTGTGCATTCCTCCCCTGTAATACAAAATTAATCTCTGGTTCTTTACGGGTGCTGCGGACCCCCTGTTTTTACTTGTTGCGCCTCACACTAAAAACTACCCATACAATAACATATTACATTACATTTTTAATCCCCGTGCGTTTTTGTTTTTCGCATAACAAAAATGGGTCAACGCTTTTTTAAAACATATATTAAAAAGAAATAATAAAAAAAACTTACGCCCATACTCCTATTTACTTTGCCGTAAGAAATATTAAAGACCCCACCAAAACATATGACATTGTTTTTAACATAAGGTATGGGATGGATTACGGTTCATTAAATGTTTAATCAAACCTCCGTGTACTTTCCTTGAAATGGACGGCGGACAAACTTGCCTTTAATCCCACGGCGGAGGTTGCGTATCGGAAGACCTTTCTGACTGCTCTTTAAGCCATCGTGCAACTTGGTAAATCAACGGACGTAAATGCTGGAGGTAAATCGACGGGTGAAAACGATATCGGAAGAGGTGAGATGGGTGAAAGATACCTTCCGAAAAGTGTCAGGTGCTTATGTCATGCCAGCATCACGGGTGTCAGTTATCAGTATCGGACCACCATCATACGGAAACAGCTTTATGCCAAGAGCGGTGCGATATGATACTGGCGGTTTAGGTTTGCCCTGAGTGGTTTTCTCCGTGCATTGACTGCTGACCGCGCGCACGGTGAAATTATAATTTCAACATCATTAACATAGAGTATGGGCAAAGTATTACTCCACGCATTTAATTTTAGCAGACCCCGTATACCTTCCTTGCGATCGGACGGCAGAGGATGTTGCTTTTAATCGGACGAATATCGGATGGGGATTTTTGACCGACATTTATCGTCCGATAAATGTTAGAGGGTGATGTCACCCCAATCCACGTGTCAGCTCCAAATTTTATCTGAGCCCCTCAGTACGGAAACCATCTTTAACAAAAAGCGGTGCGATATGGTTTCCGGTGGTTTATGGTATTGCAATAGTGGTTTCGGGGGTTGGACGGCAGCGTTGAAATTATATTTTCAACATTCGTAGCCATCATTAGATTTCTCGCCGTGGTAACTCTCAGTTTCCTGGACGTGGTGAAGCATCACTTCCTCTTCCTCGCTGTCGTCAACACCGTCAAATTCCTCGCCGTTGTGAAACATGACTTCCTCTGACTCCCTGTCGTCACCACCACCAGATTCCTGGCTATCGTAATTCTTCTTGTCCAAACTGTTGCAAAAAGACTCCTTCCACACGCCCTCCTGGAGTTCGGTATCATCACGTGAGGTCCAAAGCCAACCTTGCCAAGGGAACATGTGATGATACCATCCAAGGGTGGACTCTGACAGGGACATTGGAGATACAAGACATGGAGAGTCCATCGATCCAAGGGTGGACTCTGACAGGGATATTGGAGGTAAATAATATGAAGAATCCATCGCTTGCACCTCCATATTTAAAATATGACGATGGCTCATGTCCAGCGTTTCCAAATTTGAAAAACCATGAACTCCTTTTATTTCCCTCAATGCAGCACAACCCGCTAGATCAAGTTCTTTTAGTGTTGTTGGCAATGCTCCAACCTCTACCAGATGTTCACAACATATGACTCTCAGATGCGTAAGGTTCGGGCAAACACCGTGAGGAAAGGAAACCTTCAATACTTCTGTGCGATACAGCTCTAACTTCTGGAGCTGAAACAATCCCAAACTCATCTCTAATGATAGTCTTTTAAATGGCAGTTCACGTAAAGGACACTTGTATATTCCCAAGAATTTTAGATTGTTCATCTTCATCACAGCTGGTGGTAAGTATTGGATTCCACAATTCCATATCTTCAACTCTGTCAACTGACTCAACAGTTCAACTGAATCCGGTAGGCATTGCAATTTGTTGCTATCACAAAGCCACAATTTCTTTAGATTTGTTAAGCAACCCAAAGAAGGCGGCAGCTCTTCCAACACATGACTTCCTACACGGAGTACTTCCAAATTGCACAAGGATACAATATCACAAGGCAACTCTTTTAAGTTTGTTCCCAACAAATTTAACTTTTCCAAGGACTGTAGACGACCAATTTCGGCAGGCAGTAACTCCTCGTGGAGACAAAATGAGAGATCTAAGCACTTAAGCTTCGTCATATTTCCAAGTGTTTCTCTAGAGATGGTCAAACTGGAGCAACCCTCCAAATGCAGGTGTTCAAGTTGCGATAGATTCCCAAAGGAATTTGGATGTATCTCCAAACTTCTGTAGAGAGAGACATCGATGCTTATGGGAGCTGTCAAATTAACAAAGGTGTTTGGTGGTATCTTCAAATTTTTGCAATGAGACAGGTTGATGTGTTGCAGTTTTGTTAACTTTCGACAGGAATTTGGAAGCGTTTTCAAACTTTCACAGAACTGCAGATTGATGTGTAGGAGAGTTGTTAAATTCCCCAAAGATTCTGGCAGACTCTCCAAACCGCAACACCAAGCCAGATCGAGATGTCGGAGATTTGATAAATTCACGAAAGAATCTGGCAGCGTCTTCAAAGTCTTGCACTTAGTCAGATTGACATGCTGGAGGTTTTTGAAATTCCCCAAAGAATCTGGCAGCGTCTTCAAACTTTCGCACCCGGCCAGGTCGACATGTTGGAGATCTGTTAAATTCCCTAAGAAATTTGGAAGCACCTCCAAACTATGGCAATCCAGTTTGATGCGTCGGAGATGTGCTACACTGCAAATGGAATCTTCGAACATACAATCAGAATTGTCCAGGACAGACCATTCCTCACGCCATTCCCCACGATTGTGGTAGGTAGATACTTTTGTTATCACCCCCTCTAAACCCTTCGGTACTTTTGTTATCACCCCCTCGAAATCCGGCAGGATCTTCAATTCAAACTATTTTAGAAGTAAATATTTTAAAAATGGCAGATAACAAAAGTCCGGTGTTAGAGATATCCCAATTGCTGCAACCAGTTCTAGGTGCTTCAGCTGCGGCAATGACTTTGGAAATTGCACATGTGGAGTATAAAGAATTAACGCCCGTAACTGCAGAGGCGCCTGCAATGTTCACATTTCAATCTTAAGATAGATAAAATCACAATGATTATCGTGTACAAATTATTACAGGTACATCTATCTACCTGAGATTCGCTCTGCCACAATCTTTGCAGTTTGTTGCTCCTTAACTCTAGATATTTCAAAGACGGCAGATAAAACTTTTCTGGTAACGTTGCTATAGATGTATTTCTCGCTACAAGCTTTTCTAGGTACTTCAGCTCTAATGACTTTGGAAATTCTACAAGTGGAGCATAAATAATTAACTCCGTCAACTGGAGAGGTACCTGCAATGTTGACGTTTCGTTCATAAATTACGTGTACATCCACTTAACTGAGATTCTAAAGCTCTCTTAAACATTCTCGTTTCAATCATATGAAGGATAAAAATATAGTAATTATTCTCATCTGCGAATTACGACGTGTACAGTTACTTACCTGGAAATCGCTTTGCCACAATCTTTCCAATTTGTCGCTGTCTATCTTTAGATATTTCAGGGAGGGCAAATAAAAATCTTTTGGTAACGTAGTTAGATCCTTGCACTTTGCTTCAAGCTTTTCCAGCCACTCTAGCTGCCCTAATGACTTTGGAAACTTTACAAGTGGAGCGCAAATAATTAACTCCATCAACTGCGCAGGTACCTGCAATGTTCACGTTTAGTCTACATATCAACAACGCGGTGAATGATCACAGATGCTCTCCTATTCGCATCAGTAGGCACATATCATTATCACATAACTTATTCGTTGATGACATACTCATATGTGCTATGTTACAGCTTCCATCCTGGCAATGTTTTTTCGACATCATGATCAATGTTTTTCCACTTCATTGATGCTGATGACGTGGATGCCATTCTCCGTGTTCCTTGGGTGCAAGATCGAAGCTTCCTTGCTCTCCACCGTTGGTTCATTGGTTTCGACCCCCTCAAAAACACTCCCTCTCATAATCTCATATGGGTTAAGATTCCAAATCTCCCCTTGGAGATGTGGTCCAAAGAAGTTCTTGAAATTATCGGGAACTCCATTGGGCGCTTTGTCTATGTGGATCCGTGGTGCATTGGTGAGCGCGACAAGAGAATTGCTTGGATTCTCATAGAACATACTTACCAGGGTGGTTATCCTGAACAGGTTGACATCACATGGTGTGGTCGGCGTATATCTCAGAGGCTGGATTTCTGGGGCGTCCCATTTAGATGCGCTTCTTTCCATAAGACGGGTCATCTCATTGATCATTGCCCCCGCAAAGATGCTCGGCGTCGTCGTTTCCAATCTGCTGCTCAGATGACACGGAGACACCCCACCCACTCGGGCCTCCCCCATGCTCCTCCTCCCATTGATCCCGTCCCTCCTCTTTCGGCATCTCCTCGCCTTCCATCCCCCTCACGCCCCCACACTTTGCCCCCCGCACCCATCCCGGAGCCATCCGACGATCCTCCCATTCGATCCCCATCTCCCATCCAGTTTGGGGACATAGACAATGGCTCATTCCCCATCTTTATATCATCTACTCCTCCCCCGCATTCTTCTCCAACCTGCTCGAAAAAGGGGAAGGAGCCCATCACCGCCACCCCTGTCAACAGCCCCTCATCTTCGCCTATTAATCTCTTCGACAGTGACATTGATCTGCTCCTTCACCATAAATCCACTGAACTGGAGCCTCTCACGATCCATAAGCCTTTTCAACAGAACACCCCCTCTATCAGCCCAGCTTCGGGACGGAACATTACAGTTCGGAAGACGACACGTGGTGGATCCAGACACTTCCGTGGGCGTCCAAAACTCTCAGACTCCAGTATCCGGACACTATCTCTGGTTGATATCCCAATCATTGATATGTCTCACACACAATCTCAGCCTCTTAGAGCAGATGCAGCTGGTCCATCTGCGCCATGACGGATATTGTCTCTATGAATATACGTGGGCTGGGGGCGGGGCCCAAATATCTTGCCTTGAAGCATCTCTTCTACTCTGTCCGTCCTAAAATCATTCTCATACAAGAATCTATGCATGACTGTCAATCTTCTCTCTCTTACTTCAAAAGGATGTTCCCATCTTGGCATATTTCGGCAATTGGCGCTAGCGGCCTCTCCGGTGGCCTTGTTGCTTTATGGAATCCCATATGGATTAAAGCCTCTGCTTATAAATGCTTTGCAGGTATTCTTCTCAATGCATCCTTCCGGGGACATCAATCTACTGTCAACATCCTCAATGTATATGCGCCTTATTCTCACAGATTACCTTTCTGGGAACGCTTTTTCTCATTGGATCTGTGTGAGATCCCTCAATTGATGCTAGTCGGTGATATGAACTTCACCCTCGGTCCGGAAGAGGTTTGGGGAGTCGGCAGGCAAATGGATCCCATATCTGATTTCATAAAGGCCCGTCTCCTACAATGGAATCTCATAGATATCTCTCCTTCCACATCATCCCACACCTGGGAAAATGGGCGCACAGGCGACTCATACATAGCAAAGCGCCTGGACCGAGTCATTATGCAGGCTGACATTATAAATTCTTTCGGCCATCCTTCTCTATCCATTGGATTCGACACCATTTCAGACCACCGCCCCATTTTCTTTCAATGGCGACAGAAAACATTTGAACAGCATTTCCCCTTCAAATTTGACCATTCTTTTATGGAGAATCCAGCTTTCATCAATATGGTAACCTCGGCATGGCAGGACTCGGTCAATGATGTCCCCTCTTCAACGTTCCACTCCCGCATGACTCTCTTACGCTCAAAGGTCAAATCATGGCAGACTGCTGAAAAACGGAAGAACAGGCATGAACTCATACTTATACAGCAGGAGATTGAACGCATCCTCACTGGCCATGACCCTAATGCCATGTCAATCCATACGAGAATTTTGTTATCGGATCTTTCCCGCAGGAAAATCCATCTTTTAAACTTGGAGGAGTCCACTTGGCAACTTAAGAGTCGCATTTCATGGTTGCGCTTAGGTGACCGGAACACAAAATTTTTTCAGCGTTATGCAAACCACCGAAGACAGACCAACGCTATATGGAGGATCAGCGATGGGCATGGCGGATTTTTACACTCTCAACAGGATATTTCTAAAGCGGCCATTAAACACTTCAAAGCACAATACAGCAGGGGAAGAGGCGCCGACATCCATGACATACTTTGGGGTATTGAGGTATATCCTATTATGTTTGATGATTCCAGCAATGATACTATCTTCCAACCAGTAACGGAGGATGAGCTACATAAGGTCCTTAAAGCATTCAGCAAGGACAAATGTCCTGGGCCCGACGGGTGGTCCATTGAATTCTTTCTGTGTTTTTTCGAGCTCCTCAAGCACGACCTCCTGCAAATGATTGAGGACTCCAGGACTACTGGTCATATTCATTCACATATTTCCTCTACACTGATCGCCCTCATCCCCAAGAAGCCAGACGCGGAATCATTCTCTGATTTCCGGCCGATTTCCCTATGTAACATATCCTTCAAGATCATTTCGAAGATAATTGCTGAACGTATAAAAGGTATTCTGGCTATCCATCTGACCAGCGATCAACATGCTTTCCTCAAAGGTAGGAACATCATGGACGCTGCTGCGTCTACACAGGAATGCATTCATTCTATTTTCGCTAATGATTTAGATGGGGCTATACTAAAGATTGATTTACAAAAAGCCTATGACTGTGTAGACTGGGGATTTATTCGATGTCTTTTGGCTCACATTGGCATCCGACCTGATATGATCATGTGGATCATGGCATGTATTGAAAATGTCAATTATGCCATAAACATCAATGGCATCCCTACTTCCTTTTTTACTGCTGGACGGGGCCTCCGTCAGGGATGTCCGCTTGCTCCCATCATCTTCATCCTAGTTATGAACTCTCTTAGTCTACATATCAACAACGCGGTGAATGATCACGGATGCTCTCCTATTCGCATCAGTAGGCACATATCATTATCACATAACTTATTCGTTGATGACATACTCATATGTGCTATGTTACAGCTTCCATCCTGGCAATGTTTTTTCGACATCATGATCAATTTCCAGAAGGCCACCGGACTTATTATTAATAAGAAAAAATCCACTCTCTATTACAATGGTGAAAACAATGATCTGATCAACACCATCGCTGATATGTTTGAGGTGCAGTCACTTCCCATCCGAAACGGTATCTCATATCTCGGCTTTCACCTCAAGCCCAGATATATGTCTTCTGATTGGGAATGGCTGGTACAGAAATATTACAATAAAATCTCATCCTGGGAATTTCGCACCTTGTCCTTGGCCGGCAGAGTCACACTTACAGTGGCGGTTTTGACACAGCTATCGGTCTACCGGGCTCACTTATATATCATCCCAACATGCATCATCCGCAGGCTCAACCAAATCACGGCATGTTATATCTGGGGCGGGAAATCCACTCACCAAAAGTTTCATCTTGCGAGAATGAAGGATATATCCATTCCAAAGCATCAGGGTGGATGGGGTATCAAGGAATTAAGACTTTTTGGGCAAGCACTGATCTGCTGCACCCTATGGAGGGGTATTTTTGGAACATCCCCATGGAGCAACATCATACGCCATCGATACATGAAAGGCAAAGACATTATATATTGGTACAGGAAGGGTTTAATCGGCATCAACTCTGGATCTCCCATATGGCGTAGTATGAAAAAGATAGAAGCCTACTTCATATCCCATATGCGCTGGCGCATCCACACAGGCGTCAACATTTTTATTGGAATCGACCCCCTGACAGTTGGTCACAAAGACCTGAATATTCCAGACGCCCTCGTCTATCAGCTCCACCGACAAGGATATTTCACATGGAATAAAATGATTAAGCAATGGAACGGTTCTACTCCGGTATGGCTGGATGGTAACGATCTTTACTTACAGCAACCTATGGCGGATCAATGGAATTCCATCACAGAATCTATTAATTCGGGAGGCATCCATCGTTTTGGCACATCGGACCAGCTCAAATGGACCGTCTGCGGCTTTAGAAGGCCTGTCACCGTTCGGGACATATATTCTCATCTATGCATCGGCAGATTCCCATACTTTCCCCCATCTTTTCCATCCATATTCTGGAAGGCCTCATGCCCGCCCAAATTTATATACTTTTCATGGCTCGTTTTTTATAACAAAAACCTATCATGGGAAAATCTCAGGAAGCGATCATGGCATGGACCTAGCAGATGCCCACTTTGCGGCAATGACGAAGAGACCAATCTTCACATATTCATCAAATGCACATCCTCCTCCCGGATCTGGTATGCTTTGGCTCACAACTTTGGTTTTTCATTAACAGTTTTTGATTCCATCCATGCAGCTATCATTTGGTGGAGCAGACAGAAAGGAAACAGGCGTTATTTGATATTGATATATCTATGGATGGTATGGAAATGGAGGAATGACATCATCTTCAGAAATCAATCTGTGCCTCAAATTTTCATCATTGACAGCATCATGTCCCTATGGCACTCGATATATGGATCCCCATGATGTCTCCTTATATGCATCATGCTCTCCCGGGCCTACACATCTGGTTTTTTTTTTAAAAAACATGTGTATTTTTTGCTTTATATCAGGACACATATGCATCTATATGCCAAATATGGTTCACATGATACACTCATTTGAGAATGTCATACTCAACATCTGTTATATATATTTTCTCAATATAATATAATACATATCATGCTTTTTTTCTTCTGAAAAAAAAAAAAGAAAGAAAGTTAACAATACAGTGGTTCTCAATTATAAATTACTACATATACATCTACTTACTGGAGATTTACTTGTCCACAATCTCTTCAAAGTTTGACTGTACACTTCAAAAACTCTTAAATCGTGCATTGGAATAGAAGATGGCAGAAGATCGTAGTTACAGTTAAACCAGCGGAGCCATATGAGCTTTGATGACTCCACCCGAGTCAATATGCTTTCTACATCATTCCCCCCTAGTTCAAGAAGTTGCAAGTTTTTCAATCGCCACACCTCAGGACTGGACCTTTGAATATCGCCGATGGATCCTTGAATATTGTAGTTGGTCATCTTTAATCCGAGCACTTGTGTTATTACCCATTTGCAGTTTAGAAGCAACCGTTTTTTCAATCCCAAGCCCTCAGAACTGGACCCTTGAAAATCACCTGTGGATCTTCCAATCTGGTAGTTGGTCAACCTAATTCCGCGCACTTGTGTTGATTCCTGTTTGCAATTCAAAAGCAAAAGTGGTATGTTGCAAATTACACTAATAAACAAATCTTGAAAATGTTTGACACATCAATATGTTGGGATGATTGAAACACTTACCGTTGATGATTGCTCCAACCGTTCTTTAATATCTTGCAAGTTATTTATATGATACCAAAGACGACGTGCCATTGATCCTGGAGAATAGGCAATGTTTCTTCCCATGTCTCTCAGGTGATCCTGCATTCTTATCCTATTTCCACTATCTACTTCAACCAAACACTTGCTTTCTAGATTTCGAAACCCTAAAGAACCACTCCATTCTGATCCGCGCCATATTCTTATCCACCTGTCCCTGTCTTCTCCTATACAAAAGCAAGCAATATCTAAAAATATTTGTTGTTCCTCTACATTGAGGGAGTTGTAACTACTTCTAAGTCTACTCTCGATGTCAGCTGGTAGTTTGTTAAGTCCATCCAAAAACTCTTCCCAATAAGGAATGTCGTTTTTCCCACACAGAAGAGCCCCCAACACTTTCAACGATAACGGCAATCCATGGCATGCCTTTACAAACCCATCTACCAATTTTTCAAACCCGGGTAGTGGATCTCGTTGAGAGAAAGCATGAGAGTAGAAAAGCTTTCGAGAGTATGGTCTGTTGAGGCCCCTTAACTGATAAACTGATGATTCTAATATGCCTGCACTTTCAAGGACACCCCTGTCACGAGTTGTAACCAAAATCAAGCTTCTGGAGTTAAGGACATCCTTAATTGGTAAGAAGGCATCTAGTTGATCAGCATGATCTAGGTCATCTAGTATTACAAGTGCGTGACAGGATGAGAGTTGGTTCTGAAGGATCTCTTTGCCTTCTTCCCACCTCTCAATTTTGATTTTCTTGTGTTTCAAGTCTTTAATTAGCGTACTTTGCAAAGAGTTTAGACCTATTTTAGCTGCGTTGTCCTTCACATCAAATAAAATGGAAGACATCTCGTAATGTGATCTCTTAACCTTGAAAACGTATCTGGCCAAGGTCGTTTTCCCAATTCCACCTAAACCCCAAATCCCCACAACTTTGGCCCCCGCTGAGTGTTTACTCTGATGCCCCGATAGCACCTTCCTTTCCAATTCTTTTAACTTTTCTTCCAAACCAGTTGGATATTTTGCCACATCCAACGATGGTGGACAAATTAGCAGCACGTTTTCCACCACTTTACGCAATAGCTCCTCTGTGTCCCTGAATATAGTTCAGACCTTAAAATAAAGAGCGAGAAGAGACCAGCTGAATTATCATTTATCTATAAAGGTATCAAAATTTTAAAATGTTACAAAGATTTCAACAATGGCAGATCCTCACCCGTTAAATGCATCCAGCTCCAAGCCGCTTATATCTGCAACATCAGAAAGAACGTTTCTCCATTCGTGAATTGTTTGGGTACCGTGTCGCTTCTTCTCTTCGTGTGTGCGCAGGGCTTTAGCGTACGGTCCATCTTTCTCTGTGCCCGTCCACTCTGTCCGCCGGAGATGTTCAGGCTTAACGTTGTAAAATACAGGAATAATAGTGTTTCCCGACTTTACCATAGAGAGGAGTTCATCTAAGCACCACTTCGATTCTGCATACCGTGGAGAGAAAATTGCAATATGAGCAGAGGCCACTTCAATAGCTGCTTCGATCTGGGCAGGTATTTTTTGTCCAACCTGCATTTCCGGCTTGTCAAGAAAGACCTGCAATCCTTTAGCAGTAAGGATACGGTAGAGATCGGTGGCGAAAGTAGCCTTGAGATCAGGACCACGATGGCTGATGAACACATCGTAGTACTGAGGAGATGAAGTCGACACATAACGCGCCATGGAGGTGAAGCAGGTTGCAGCAAGATATTGGAATTTGGATGGATTGAAATGAAAGAGTAAGATAATGTGCAGGCAGCCAGAGAGATTACAGAGAAGCGAGATTTCAAGGAATCAAATGGGGGTAGCCGTACTCTAACCCGCTTTCAAATTTGATCCGAAAGTCGTGGAAATTTCAATAATAAAATCGGCAGTATTTGAAATCTTTTTTGCCGGATTCCAACGATTCTTAGTCAACCCGGCAAATTATTTGCCCACTCAGTATATACTAGCAATTGTCCCAAAAGGTACAAAGAGAGGCCGATAGGATTATTAAATTGGAATTGTTGAATTTTTCTAGAAGAGTTAATTGGTTTGGGGAAAACCTTGTTTTTTGGACTGGATCATTGTGCAATTATCTATATTACAAGGAACGCATTGAATGTCTTATTTCATTTCTGCTATCCTTACTTATATCCTTTCCGTGCTTTTTCTTGATCAATTTGATGAAATATTCCATTATGCTTTGATCAAAGTCCTCACCTCCATATTAGTGTATATCCTGGTAAGTTCAAAGCTTGAAAGCCAACCAAAAAGGTCAATGATAACCACTGTGCACGTATTCAAATTTGTAATGTAAAACTGCCAGACAGAGTTTAGACAAATAACCTCCAAGATGGGTATCACCGTTTGTAGCCAAAACCTCAAAAACTCTGTTGTCAATAGTCAGAACGCTGACATCAAACATGCCACCGCCAAGATCAAAAACAACAATATTTTTCTCTCCACCCTTCTTGTCCAAGCCATAAGCTATTGCTGTAGCTGTGGGTTTGTTGATAATAGGAGCTACATTCAAGCGAGCAATAACACCAACATCCTTCGTTGCTTGGCGTTGTGCATCAGTAAAATAAGTTGCGCAAGCCCACAAGTTAACAGTCACAATGCAGTCAACAATTGGTTACCCACAAATTTGACTTGGTATGTTTGGGTGAGTCAACTTGGCAAACCCAGCTGGGCCTGGCTGGGACAGGGCATGCCCTCAGACCCAACAGTTACAAAATCACTGGAAAAACAAGCACAAATTTGACTCACTGAGTCTGAACAAGTCGACTTGGCAAACCCAGCACCTCAGACCCAACCAGGTCTAGTAACAGATTTGCTTTTCTCCAGTGTTTTAAAAAACTCAATACAATGCATTTTCAATAAGATAACTACAGAGACTCCATTAATGCTATTGCCTACACACTGAACCCTGATTTTACAAAAAGTGAAATAATTATAGAATGACTAAAAACATCATGCACAAATCTAGCAGACTTGCAGAGATCTAAGAAAAGGAATGTACCTCGAAGAACATTATAATTACAGATGACTGATAGTAGCGGATTCTTATGTGTTCCGTAACTCATTGTTTAATTTATGACTAAAGCAATAACATGGAAACAAAATATACAAACTTATCATATCAAACATCTTAAAATGAAAAAGTGTACAGAGGGAATTGAATTGTGAGAATCCATCAATTTGTCTCTTAAAATATGTGCCACAGCTGGATATCGAATCCTCAAAAGCAATGCCCATGACAAGAACCTGAAAGGCAAAGTTCATGATATAGTGCCCAGCAAGACAAAAGATACCTTAATACAATAATACATTACCTTGCAGCATCAATGGAGCTATGCTAAACCTCTAAATAGCCTACCACAAGGAAGGTACATATACTTGCTCCTTTAGATTCCATGTTGCGCTTTCAGCTGGGAATCCCAGACAGCACCAATTGTCCATTGTGCGATAATCCCACCACAAATAGCAAAACTTACATGCACAGTTACTAACAAATGTTGAACTCTGCATCGACATATCATCCTTCTATTAGAAGTATAAGAACTCTTCAGATAGATCCTTGAGCAAAGTAACTGCATTCAATGACTACCTGCTATAATAGCATCACCCGAACCAGTCCTATCACACGTGAATGGCGTGGCCAAAACATCTTCTGTTCCTATTACTGCACATACAATATCAACTTATTAGCTTCAACTTTACCAATTCACATTAATATATTTTAACTACACTGTAATTTTCAACCTTGAGCTTCTTGTAAAGACGTAAGGAGGTTAAATATTTCATCAAAATCCTTAATTTTTCTAGTTTTATTGAGAGAGAGACAAAAATGCATTATCAACTTATTGGCTTCTACTTTTGACATGTTTTTTTAACTGAAGAACACTAACAATATAATTTTATTAACTTGGGCCTTCTTGTGAAGATGCAAGGAGGTTAAATATTTCATCAAGTAATCCTTAATTTTTCTAGTTTTAATAATATCTACTGATGAGGGGGAGGCAGCAGCGGGAAGGGGTTTTATTTAGCCCCGACAGAAAAATTGTATCGCAATATGCATGGGACTTAGTCTAGCGACCAACAATCAAGTTGAATATCTCCCTTTATGGAAAGGTTTGGAAATAGCTAATGCAAAGAAAATTACCAGCTTATTAGGCTAGTCATTCGACAAATGACCAAGACTAAGAAGGCAATATGCTGAGATTCTTCTTCCTTTTATTTTTTGGATTCTCATCTCCGCCTCACACTTTGAGCAATTGGATCTCTTTCACATGTGCAGACATTCTTAGCCTTGGTCGAATGCCACTTGTAAATCACATTAAGACACCAGGAAAGAGGTTAAATATCTTTCATGCTCACAGTTTCTTCAACAAGTTGTGATTGAATTTTCAGTACTATGCCAAATGCATTGAACGAGTGTATTCTCAACATACAATTCTTATCAAACCAGCAAAAAACGACAAATTATGCAAATGACAAATAATCCATAGAAACCCATTTCCCAAGACCAGAACTCACAGAAATAAGAAAAGTTAAAACAACACGCAGAAACTTAGCAAAGCTTGTAACCTTGTATTTTACACCTTCAGCGCAGGTATACTGGGTCACAACTTACAAAATAGAATATTTGCCTAAATTAAAAAGTAACAAATTAGAACAAAAGCAATGTTACCAGACCTGATTCGGGAAATATCAGCAATAATAAACTTGTACTTGAAAAACTCAGAAAATATCAGTCCAATTGGCGGCCTGAAAAACTTGGGAGAAATGAGATCACAGTGGCTCCTTGCCATAAAAAGAATTTTATTGATAGATAGATAACTTATATATATAGTTTTTAATGTCAATTGGGTCTAGCTTGAATGATTAAGAGGAGAAGCTGTTATCCTTCCTACCCAGGTTCAAATCCCACTTTTGACATGTTTTCCCCTCGTGGGCCAACTGGGTCTCGCACGGTTTTGAGGAAGGGATGAGATGTTTCTAAACCTGTTTAGTCCAAAAGAGTAGCTCAATTGACCGTTGCTAATGTTGTTGAGAATTTGGCTAGTTCAATGGCAATAGGTGCCCAATTCAAGACCACCTAGGTGAGTAGTACTAATCTATGCCAACTGGTCTACTATAGCTGCCATCTACAAATTTGGGGGAGCGCCCCTTGGGTTTCCCTTCAAGGCTTTCCTTGGAAAAGAAATATAGGTTTATTTCATGCTTAATGGTTAATTTTATTAAATGTTTTTGGTTTGGCAAAATTTGTTCAAATTCAATGCTGTCAAATTCGAACACAAGCTGACTTAGTTTATCCCATGTGCAAAAAGGTAATCAGTCAAACATAAATTAGAATCTATAAATAATGGCACTAGGGGTACTTAATGCGGAAACCATTGATCCCACATGCAAAGGACAAATGGTTTGGAGAGACAATGAACTCTACACAGGCCCTTAAGCTTCAAGAGAAGAAAGTGAAGATTTTGGTTTTCTTGTGGGTAGTCAGTTTGAGACTAAGTTATGGCCAACTGCAGAGTCCATGCTGCCCTTGGACATTTTGGGTCTGAGTTGGCATTCATACCTTCTGAGGAGAGTATATAGCAGTTTCCAGCATTTGTTTTCCTGTTGCAAATTCCATTTTATACATGGACTGCAGAGTTTACTGTGCTAGAGTAGATCAAATTACAACATTCTAATCTGCTGTTAAAAAAATATAATCTGCTGAAATTTTTTGTTTATCTACTTTCATTTAATATTGCAATCAGAATATCATAACCTGCTAAGGGTATCATGTTATAATCTTCTTTACAGAATTGGAATCTGTTAGTGTTTCTCAGGATCATAGCATCAGGTAGTAACAGTATTCATACCAGAATTTAGCTATAAAAAACTGATTTCAAATTAGGCCCATAATATATGGCTTTACATGTCAAAGGAAAAATGTTATTAAATGGTAGTGGATAAAAAAACTCAAATTAATCTTAGGATATGAACACTAACTTCTTTCAAAATGTTGAAATAGACAAAATATAGATTTGAAAACTCCAAGTTACATTTTATTCTCACTGCCTTGACTTTTATGATATGCACGCAATACTTGGGCTATATTAGTTCACTTAGTGGCTCCATAGCATTGATTTTAACTATCAATGCCATGAGTCATAGTAGTTTCTTAACTTATTTTCCATGTGCTCTATTCTTTAAATCATTTAAAATTAAAGCAAGCTTTTCCATATGAAATTAGAATTATCATCAAATGTAAAGAAACAGGACTCTTTGACAGAAACCTTTGGAGAACTGATAATCAGAGAAAAATACCATTCCACTCTGAGGAACACCTCTGAATTCAGACAATTGTACATGGCTTATTTCCCGACTTAACCTATTCAGAAGTAGCAAACAGACAAAACATAATGAAGAGGGAGGCCTTACCATACAAATGATTCGCTAGACTTTCTGTGCTCACATAATCTGATAAAATAAGCTTCTCATGCTCCCTTGGTCCCCAGTAATAACCTCTCAAAGAGACTAGATTTGGATGTCTTATGTTCCCAAATTTCTTTGCTTCCCTTGCAAATTCCCTTTTGTGTTTTGCCAAACCTTCCCTCAGCCACTTCACTGTCAACACATGTCCATTGTCTAGCGTAGCTTTATAAGAGGTTCCATGACTGCTTCTCCCCAAAACTTCAGCAGGTGCACGTGACAACTCCTCAGCTGTGAATGATAGTGTCTCATCCAGAAAGAAAAGATCCCCAGCGAACCGATCAGGTGATCTGACATTCAAAATAACAGGGTGATCAGGAGCAAATGAATCTTCAGACTGCGGTGACGATGAGAAGAAACTATTTGAACCAGGTGAAGACCGTCTCTTATTCATCGAGGAAGAAATATCTACAGTACTTGATTTTGAAGAATCTAAATCTTTGGCTTTCAAATCAGGAACCTCCATTACAGTAGAGTCAATGGTTAAGAGTGTTGGTTGAACAACAGGGGTTGTCCTTTCAGGAGCTAACAAATGTTCTGCAGAAACTCTCACAGGACGTGAAGGTTCCACATCTTTACCAAATCCAAAGTAACCAGCACCTGAAGTTTTTCCTCTATCTATATCTCTTGAAACAATTTTGTCATCAAAGTTTGAAATTCTTCCGTAGTATAAGAACAGAGCAAGGCCAACAAATAGAGCAGCTGCAGCAGTGCAGATCCCAATTATAACTGCTTTAGCAAGGCCCCTGCCATGTCTCTCACTGGTGCCAGGGCCATTGTTAGATGATACTCGAACACGAGGAAAAATCAAACCAGAGTTTCCTGGATAGAATGAAGAGTGAGGGAAATCTCTCAAATTTTGTGGGACATAACCTGACAAGTCGTTGTAAGATACATTAAATGCCTTTAAGCTGGCAGGAAGGTTGCCGGGTATTTTCCCAGATAATTGGTTGTGAGAGAGATCGAGGTTGACCAAGACAAAAAGCTTACTGATTTCATTTGGTATGTTTCCTGACAATTGATTTCCACCAAGATTCAATGTCTTGAGCCTGTCAATTGCACCAACTTGTGGAGGAATAGTACCACTTAAATGGTTGTTCGAAAGGTCCAATGATTCCAGGAAAGAATATTTTGTCACTTGAATGGGGATTACTGATGAAGCAGGGTTTACTGGTAGAATGTCCGGCAGGGGGATACCCCAGTGAAATTATTGCTAGATAAGTGTAAATGTTCCATGGTAGACAATGTAGAAAGGCTGGTTAAAAGAGCCCCATTTAGCTTGTTGAAGCTAAGGTCAATAACATTAATCTTGGGATACATTCCCAATACAGTTGGGAGAGATCCCACTAAGTAATTGTGGGATAAATTCAGATAGGTCAATCTTAAAAACTGAGAAGTATCATTTGGCAGGGACCCTGTAAATGAATTCTGGCTCAGATCAAGAACTTCCATATAATTTCCCCATGTCCGCATCATAGACAAATCCCCAGATAAATTGTTATCACTCAAATCCACTATTGCACAGATTCCGAATTTTATTGGCAATGTACCAGATAGTGCATTTGAAGAAAGGTTGAGCACCTTAAGATTTGTCGTTGCAATATTGTTTACATTGCCTGTGATATAAAATGACAAAAATGAATTAGTAGTTTACAGAGAAAAGAATCCAGATATCTGTTGTTTGACTCCTTTTAGAGTCAAATAACCATGGCAAGATTATCATAATAAATGTAGTAACCACTATCTAATCATCCATCATATAAAGTTACATTATAATTTATATGCAGCCATGAAAATGAATGGCAAATAGTTGGCGCCGCTGAGAATAGTTTGATCCACAATGTTTATTAGGGTCGAGTAACATAGAATAATGGATAATGACAAATTAGTGATAAAGGAAACTATTACAAAATCCAGCTCTCAGCATTCATGGACACTAAAGTTTCCTGTCACTTATTAATTCATCTATGCCGGTAGGATCTACATGCAGTGAAAAAAGAGATTTGACTTCATCAAAATTGGACAACTGACCACTCCATGATTAATTACAAAGACACACAATAAACTACCACACGACACCGTATAGTCAATTAATGATAAGGATAATAAAAATGAACATCGATATCCAAGAGAATCCCAAACCATACACTTCTCAGTGTTTGATGACAAATAAAGTTGCTTGATTTTAACCCAGAGACTTCTATAAAGTTAAAATTACCCTACAACGGGACACATATAAGGACAGTTCATAAGACAAACTATCGTAAATACAACTCCCCAAGATGACAGAAGCTAACATTCCCTATCACTCAGTAATTCACCCATCACAATAGAATGTATGTTGCAGGTGTGTTCTGATCGTGTGTAAATTTGAAAATTGAAATAATGAATAGGTAAATACCAACATGAAATTAGCACAGGAAAAGCTACGTTGTCAAACAAATAATTTATTAAATACCTACATAGACGTAATAAATTCCAAAAAAGACCAACAATGGTAATCCCAGCACTCTTGCAAAATTTTTGCATGGCAATACGACCAACTTCACATGCAATATTGTTTACATTAAAATAAAGTTTACTCAAATTCACATTAAAAAGTAATGAAGATAAACTGTAACAAGATGATGCCTTTTATGCTTTGGGTCGAGAAATTATGATAAGAATAATGAGACAACACACTAACAGGGTTTTTTTAATTAATTTGACCCTCTCCCTTGAGAGATTGGATCTGATTTTAGAGAGGGATGACTTGGAATATGCCATGTCTTAACAGGACCATGTAGGATTTATGCACCAAGGGCAGAGCAGCAAACTCCCAAGATATGGAGAGAAAGTGGGTACCCAATAAATATGGACTCAGCATTTGCAGGTTCTGTATGTCGGAACCTTAGAAGACCATTTCATCCTTAAATGCCCTATCTTTATGACCGGCCGGAAACTTCTCCGAGGCAGATCTATCTGCACCTCTAACTCCAGACTCTTTACTTCTTACTTGCAACATTTTGATGATTCCAAACACAAGAGGCATCAAGAACAAAACTCCAATATCAAGTCAGACAGGCTGCGTAGACTTCAATATGTAAAACCAATGGATGGGAAGAATTGCATTACACACTTCTTCTTGACCTTGGATGTTAGAAGATTAACAATTGATAGCCATGTTGATATCGAGCTTCTTCATTGTCCTTCGAACCCTTGTTCTTTTTGCCCATTGGGCTCTCTAGGGTTTGATGATATCTGTTTTAGCACTCCATTGTAGTCGTTTATTTCTTTTATCATTCTCACGGATATTATTAAATTACCGACTCTTTTAACACTTAATTCAGCTTCCCAATGCCTTTTCATCTTTGCAGTTTTTATAATGCTGTTGGAAATTTGTGGCAACCAGTGGCAATTGATATTAAAATTAAAAGTAAAATTGAATGTCCACCTCGAGTCTACCATTTCAAAAATCAAATTACACTGGGATCTCTCAAGCAATTTGTTAAGCTAAGTAATTATAAATTTGACTAAATTCTTGAGCTGTTTTCTTTTTCTTAGCGTAATGCACCTAATGACTTAATTCAAAAATTCTGCCTTGATACAATACTTGGATATACAGGTCTATGTGAAGCTGACCTAAATCAATATTACAAACAATACAAGAAAAATCCAAAACATGGCTGCACAAAGAAAGTACCCGAAAGATTGTTGTGGCTGAGATCCAGTTCACTCAAGACCAAAGAACCTTCCATAAAAAGCGCACCCGGTAAAGGTCCAGAAAACTCGTTATTGCTAAGGCGCAAGATCTCGAGGCTGTAAATAAAGCTGAAAGACGGAAGTTGTCCCGAGAACCGATTGTTGCTGATATCGAGAACCTTCAAATTTTCAAAAGGAATTGCGCCGTTATAAGCCAAGCCTCCGTTGAGCTGATTGCTACTGAGATTGAGATGCTGAAGCGAGTATATAAGGCCGGACACAATCGGCCACATAGAAGGCAAGGGTCCAGAGAGCTCGTTGTTGCTAAAATCAATGTATTCCGCAGACTGCAACAGCATGAGACCACTGTCAATGGGACCGCTAAGCTTATTCGAATGCAAATCTAGCTGGCGCAACTCTCTAAGGTTCTGGAAACCCTTGGGGATTATGTCGGTCAGATTGTTTGATGACAGGTTCAGGTAAATTAGGCGTTGCATAGCAATTAGGGCACTGGGAATTCTTCCATAGAAATAATTATTCGAAATATCGAAATACTGGAGGGAAGACATTGAACTCAGCTCGGCTGTGAGCTTACCGGATAAGTGGTTTGCAGGAGGAGTTAATGGATCCATTGTTAAGAAAATCTGCTGATACCAATCCGCTACCGGTGTTTGAGAGGCTCTTGGGCATGGCACTGAGCTGCGTTGAGGAATTAGGTTCTGAGCGACCGTCGATGAGGGAAGTAGTGAAGGAGTTGGAATCGATTGTGAAAATGGGATTAGGTTTCTTTGCAGACTCCATGTCACCACGGAGATTTGGAAACGACTTTGTTAATGCTGGACGGTCTCCACCTTCTCAAGATACAGAAGCTAGCGATTCCAGTGGAAATGTGCGAGGAAAGTGGAAATGTGGGAGGAAAGGGGAAGGAGCATTGCGCGCAATCATGCATGATTGACCAAGCAGGGTGAGGTTATGGCGTTTCGTTGGAGCCAAATTTCACGCCATGTGTCAACCTGACTTGAATGCCCGACTTTTCTTTGCAAACCGAAATCTCAAGCCACGTGTCAACATGAGGATGAAAGAGACGACGAAGGTCCCTTTCAAAGGAAAGGCCTATCGGCCTAAAAATGTGCGCTTCAACCTTTCCTCCAAAAGGAAAGTTCCACGCGTTTGAATAAAATGCCATATATGATGTGATTGTCAATGTCCATCATCATGAGAGACGGCAACCAATAAATCCTAAGCTATTGGGTATTGAATGCCTTGACAGTGACCGTGAGAGCGGAGGATTCTGACATTTGCTTTCACCATAAAACTGTGTACATAATTTCTCTGGCAAATACACTTTCCGGTTAACAGTTGTGAAAATGGGTTGATGCATGATCCATGGTTGACGCGGATGCCAGATGATCCCATGGGTCTGATGGTCAATAAATAATGTTTTCAGTCATACAGTACGTAATCCAGTTGGGCGAAATTAATGTTGAAAACCCATTTGAAGTGAATTCAAATTTGAATTTGGAATAGCGCTATTTTATTTATTCCAATATATGGTGCTTTCAGCTTGGCCTTTTTCAGTTTTTGTGATAACCTCCTGCAACATGATCTTGTAGGTTTTCCATGGATCTCGCTATGGATGTTTATATTCCAGAAAATTAAGGCGCTGCAAGCCAAATATATCGATGTAGAAACGAAATGACCGACTTTCTTTCAACGATGTGGAGGCCGCGGCCGAGAAGAAGTTGGATATGCTGAGCAATAAGAATATGATGATCTCTGCTTCTATTAATCATTTTTTTTCAGAAGATTCTGCTTCTATTAATCATAGCAATAGCAGCAGCGTCAAAGAAGACATAATTTTTAATTATTTCAATCCATAAACTCTTGCCCGACTATTTCCATAGTTCCTTGGTCTACAGCTGCGAATCGCAAAGAAGTAGAATGTCTTCTCTCTGAATTGAAAAAATTGTAAACTCAATTTTGTAAGCATTTATTCATTTTTTCGCAACTACTCTTATGCATTTCTGCTTGTGTGCTCGAATGTTGAACTCTCTGCTTTTCTTTTGGTTTCGTTGCTTTGAGAAAATTTATCAAACAATATTTTATTTAAAAGTTATAATACAAAAACAATACCATTGATTCAGAGGGGACAAGTACACCGGAAGAGGTAACTGGTATCTTTAATAAAATCCAAGCTTATCCATGTATCGAAATTACTTGTATCCAATCCAATCCAAGCTTGTTTCAGTATGTTATCGAGTAATTATTGTACACACATTGTGATTAGGGTTTTAACGGAGTTTCAAGGATTGGCTCTGACTGTGAAATTATTCCTCCTATTAATTTGATAAATCGTAATTTAAAATCTAGTTAGGTCTCTTTAAATTATTTACCAACAATCGTTTGTGTAATAGGTGGCCATTAAGCCAACATTTATCCACGGGTCATTTTACAGAGTTCAAAAAAATCTGCAAAGTTTAGCTTCCAAAAGAAACATCAAAGTTTTCCGAGACAATTTGTTCGTGGCATGCTTGTTGTAGGCCTTTCTTGAGAATTAATTCCATTTCATGTGATTGGATTTGGATTCTATTCTGAATTTCCCATGACCAAGCCAATTAATTCATCATCTCACTATTATTAGCTCTGCGCTGCGTACAGGGATTAATTTGGGAAAATATTCATATCAACAATACTTACCCAATTTCTCTCTATTAGCAGATCGCGGTATTCACTGAGTGGGTTATATGCACAAATATGTGCTCCAACGTGAAGCTATGGATGCGACTTTTCATTTTAAATATTATTGTATTCGGACATAAGGACATACGTTAAGGAGTTTAGCTATCTTGATGTTTGGAATTATCAGGATTGGTGGTGATCTATTAGTTTGATTAAATTGTTTTATGTTTGGAAAATTATAGAAATTTTAGTAATATTTTAATATAATTTGGTAGAGATTTTTGTAAATCAAAATTATAGTTGTGAAATTTTAAAATTTAAGATGCCCATAAATTTTTGATACTAAATCTATTTCCACCATTAAAAATATAATTTAAACACTATTATTATAAAATTTCTTAAAATTATTTTACCGGAATTCTGATCACCATCTCACCCATTCTTCAACCTCAGTAAATTTCTCAACCTCAATAAACAAACGCATCACTCAATCGGTCAAACACCATTAAAATAAATCTATACACATACATGTCATTGCCTACCTGGCATACTCTCGTTGGATGATACCTTATATCATATTCCAGAGCGGTGCTCTCTATAAATTCGACCCACCCTTTTTTAATTTGACAGAAATTTCCTTTAGCAAATTGTAAATTTTTGTTATTAAAACTATGTTTTTAATATTATAAATAAATATATTGAAAACGTGTTTTTAAGTGTATAAATAAATTTAAAATATGAAAAATATGCAACAAATTACCAACATCAGAACCGTCTTGGGTAAGGATTACTCTAAATGGCTTTTTTTTGGGCCAAGTCTAG